>JAPPVO010004332.1:0-18954 GCA_030407325.1 Camellia japonica | reverse complement strand
CCACCTTTCCATTGTATTCATTAACTACTGTCCCACGGCATCTACTAGGCCACCACATGGATTCATTGGCTGAGTAGATGGAACAATGAATGGTTCAATTCCTTGGCCTCGTCCAATATTCTGAACATGTGGTACTTGTTCCGAAGTGCTGGTCTGTTCGACTATAGGTTCTGATAAAATAGGTGTCTCCACAGGATGTGTTGTCACATTATCCTCTGGATTAGGTATTTCTACCTCTCCTTCCACGCCTTCTTCCAAGTGTTTATTTTCTCCTTATCTCCTACGTCTAGCCATTTCAATTAGTCCCACCGGGCGTGCCAAAAATATATGTTGGCTTTTTGGCTTTCGAAGGTTATTATTGTAATTATGAGTGTGCCAGCAAGGATCAATCAGTCCTTACAGAATGTTAATTGCTAACCAATTATCAGACGATTGTGTTTTAGTTCTTTCAGCCTCAATGATGAGGACTTTTACTGGTGGCTTGGTTTTAGGAGAATTAAGCAAACAATGGGTAAATAAAGAACAGTTGTAGTATTTCATTAAGCAAAATGAAAGACTTACAAAGATTTGAACCGGCCTCGTAGAGGTTTACAGCAACAAGCTACTTGAAAACTACTCTTATGAACGAAATGCAATACAGGAATTTGAAGTACAGAAATGTAAAGAACACGAAATGTAAAAACTGAAAAAGAAATAATGTAGAATAAAACTGGTTTTCTGGATCTGAGTCTGGGGCTTTTTCTGGGGACTTCTCTGCTATTTATACTTCTCAAGGAGAACCATCGAACTGCACTTCTAACTGTCGAACTGCTCCTCCATGATTATTGATCATGTTACCTGATAGTTAGCTCCACTATGCCAATACCTGCAGTTAGGCTTCCCTCCTAATTTTGAATTTGAATGTGAGTAACCGTTGAAACCACATCACTTTGTATCTCTTTGCTGATCCAGTATTACGCAGGTCTCATGAAAACCAATATCAACTGCCACGTGTACGATCATGATCGAAGGTTTGGATTGTCTTCCCGTATTACCCTCAACTTGCCATGTGTCGAATTGTAATTGGCTTATACAAAATATATAGCCAACAATAAGTAAATTTCAAAATAGATCCAATTAACTGTACAATAATAACTATTTTACGCTTAATAAAAGACTGTAATAAAAGAGAGGTCTGATTCAATTATTTGATTACTAAATCATGAAAAAAATTCTAGTTCTCTATTTCAATTCCAAGGTTGTCCTTGGGGTTTGTCCTTTTAATTTTGAGCCGTCCGAACGCGTTCAAATGAAAGCTGTTCTTTGAGAGAAATTTTTGCATGTCAATAAAATATCACGTGACATTATTTTTCACTAATCACAAACGTACACTCCTTACTAAAGTCAAATGTTGGCCCAATTTGTTGTGGTATGGCGCAACTAAGCCTAGGTGCAACCTTTTTTAGCTAATTACAACATGCCTTGGGATTGTCACAGTTTCTCTTTTTTCTTTTTTCATCACAAGGGATTCTATTTGTATTCAAAAAATTATTAAGTATGTTTAATTTATTAATATATCTCATTAAATTATTTAGAATTATAATTTACTATAAATGTAACGCCCTCAAAATAATACACAAAACCCATCACATTAGACATGCATCGATATAAGAGAAATCAACCATTTCTATTCCTCAGAGTAATTCTTACAACAGTATTACATGTTAACAACAAAAGCAAATGCCCTACGGCCTTACAGCTTTCCAAGTTAACACTTGGTTACATAAAAGAAGAGTACTAACTCTATACAAAATAAGCCCTTGGCTTAACAAACATGTAATACAATCATTTAAACAAAAAGGGAGTCTTCAACTCTCATCATCATCCAAGCTATGTCCTTGGAGGTGGCATACTACCTGTACCTGAAAATAATGTCCCATATAGGGTGAGCCAACGCCCAGTAGAGATATGCTAAACACAATATGAGCAATAACTAAGACATTAGCAATTGATAAATGTTTTAATTCCCATAAATCAATTCATAATCCATTTCCATTACATGACCACTATGTCCATGTTTCCTTCCATTTTCCGTTTTTTTTTTCAACTTTGAGTTTGAAAACAAGGCTCAACACCTAGCCAAATGACTTAATGAGATTCAGACTCATCTTTAAACACTTTCGAAATTCATGGCGGATACACATTTTAATGCTGTATCGATAACACATAAACTACTTCCATACTTTACGAAAGATACACATTTCGGTGCTGTATCAACATAACATAGAATCACTTCTATACTTCACAATTGATAGCGATATACATTTTAGTGCTATATCAAATCAATTCGAACACTTCCATAATCAACACTTGATACACATTGTAGTGCTGTATCAATGTCACGCAAAAATCCGGTTTAGAGGTCCATCCCCTATCTTTCCCCAAACCATGGAGTACATCCCTTATCTCATCCCACACAACACATGTATATAAACATAGATCATATACAATCATTCAATACATAAAGTTAATGTATTATTCCAGTCGCTATATTCGATAGCATACTCAATCGATTAGTTTTAGTTTGCCTAATCATCATGCATTTTCTACAACAATCAAAACTACCCTCCACCGGTAGCCCAAGCAATTATTTCTAAACAGATAATAAAAGCTCCAACAGATAAATTATCAATGTTTACAAAAGTGAGTGATTAACAAATTCAACTCCACCATTCCACAATATAACGAATCAATTTCATTATTTCCAACTCAATTCCATAAATCCACAACTTCTCCAAATTAATTATACCAATTAATTTATACAACAAGTTAGGGTTTTCTACCCTATTTCCCAATATTGACCCAATGGTCTAAATCTTAACAACCAACAACAATACCTTTATTTTGAAACCCAAAATACACTTTTTAGAATCAAAAGAACAAAACCCTCTTTTAACATTTTGAAACCCTAAGTCCCAAAATCACCCAACTTCAACACTTTATCAAAACAACTAAAAATCTATGTCAAAGACCATAAGAGTGAGTAGGAATCCCTACCTCAAAAGTTGACACCCAACGAAGAAGATGAAGAAAACGAAAATGCTCCAAATCCCGAGATTCTTGGATCAAAAGATAGCCCTCGACGATCAACAACTTTTTTGTAAAGGCCAAAGGTGAGGAAACAACTCCTACTAAATCAATACCTAGAGAGAAGGCAAGGTTCTAGAGAGAGAGGCTCAACAATGGAGTTTTGGAAAAGTAAGAGAGAGAAAAGGATGTGAAAAAGTGATCCAAAAAGTCGGATCTCGGTTTTATATAAGAGTCGCTCCGCTTGAGCGTGGAAACCCTCGCTCGAGTGTCACTCACAGACTCCCGCTCGAGCGTCAAAAATCCTGCTCGAGCGGCTGATACACACTTCCAGAACTTTTTGCTGAACCAGGTCCCCGCTCGAGCGTAAGACTCCCCGCTTAAGCGTCACACACAAACTCACGCTCGAGCGTTAAAACGCCCGCTCGAGCGTCCAACACTGCAGAGAAAATACTGGGAGATGAAAAATCACGCTTAAGCGTCAAAACTCCCGCTCGAGCGGAGAAGCAACAACGAAGGGCCCGCTCGAGCGTGAAGGCAAAAATCTGGGCAACTACTATTGGTTTCTAAGCTCAACCAACCCGAAACAAACCTGCCCAACACATCCTATAACTCAAATACAAGGTACGAAAGGATGCAAACAAGACATAAGCAACTACTAACATCCACGGAAACAAGTCCGGATCACTGTACACAAGAGGAAAAACCCGGGATCGCTATAATAAATATACCTTATGCTTTTTTCCTAAATTACCCTTAAAAGATACACCTAAATTATAAGCAAAATCCTAAATTATATTACTTTGAATCCTTTTAAAAATCTTTAAACAAATTTCTCAAGTAAAAGATATCGATGAAAGAGGACGACAAAATACACGTCTGTCTTCATCTCTACTTCTTCATTCTCTTCCAATCTGATACTATTAATATATAGTAATAATAGCAAACATATACATGTATACACGTTCATAGATATGATTGCAAGAGACAATTAGCCCAGATTGTAGTGGTTGTGATCCACGAAATTTTTCAGCTAGTGGGTGGTCTTGATGCTTGCTCTTTGATGCTTGCAGTGGCACAAGTGGGTGGCATGGGGGCTAGGTGTAAAACCTGGGTGCTTATTCCCCCTTTTGGTTAACTGATCCTCTTAGAAAGGATGGCGACTTGTTTTTGTTTAAATTCTAATTTTATTAATATATTTACTATTAATTAAAAAAAAAAAAAAGTAACAATACAATAAAAAATAATGATGTTAAAATAATGAGGAGTTTTGATGAGGTGGATTGGAATTTTTGTAATGAGAAAGAAAATGAAAAAAAAAATTGAAATTTAGAGAAAAAGATGGAGATAGTCGAATATGAAGAATATGCATAAATAATTTGGGTGTATTATTTTATTTTAAAATTTAATATGCTTTGTTTTTATTAGTAAAATTTCATTAGAGTATTATAGGAATTAAAATTTTAAAATTTTAATTAAACATACTGAATTATTATTTGAATGTAAATAGGATCATTCTTCATCACCTGCCAGCCGTTTAAATTACTTTTCTTCACAGATTATCTTTTTTCTCTTTTCAAGATCTGCCACCCTTTTAAATTACTTTTTATCATTGTGTTATAACTGTTTTTTTGACTGTTATAATTTTGCGTGACATATGTCTTTTATTTTTTTATTTAAAATAAAAATTAAATTAAATAAAAGAGAGGAATGAGACTTGAATTTTAAATTTTCAAATCTAATGAAAACGACTCTTACCAATTGTGTAACACCCCAAAAATATTGGACAGGGTATATCTATTTATACAACAAACTCACCTGATAGACAAACACATATTTATAGCTAACTATTCCATATATCTATTTCCATTTAATCCCAAATGCCAAATGCATACTGTTCACATCAATGCCCCAGTTTTAATCCCAAGCATGCATTTTACAACAAGTATAAAATGAAAGCCAAACAGGTAATAAATGCCCTAAAGGCTTACAAATTTATTCAAGAATATTCTTGGTTACACAAAATGGAGTTTTAACTCAACACAAATACAGCCTTGGGCTTATATTCAATAAATAACCATAAAACAAAAATGAAGTCTCAACTCCGAGTCCTCCCAAGTCAGTGCCTTAACGGAGGCATAACACCTGTATCTGAAATGGTTTCCCTTATAGGATAAGCCACAGTCCAGTAGAGATATACTACACAACATATGGACCATGACAAGACTAAAGAGGAGTATGCTCATGTCATACTCATGATAAAACAGTTTATCTCTCTTTTTATAAAACATGCAATGCTGAGATGCAACAACAGATATAAAACCATTTCCATTTTAAACCATATCTGTTACATGAATACACACTCTGTGAATCTCTAGGTGAGTGTTTGCAAGTAGTCCCTAATGCACAACCGCTATCATTTTTACCAGTAAACTGAAAGGCTCGACACCTAACCACGCGGTTCTACACCCCCTACCCAAATTCACCAAGTATTCATCTTTTCGCAAATAGATACATTTCCAAATATTTCTAAAAAATAGATACATTTCTAAACATTTCTCAAAAACAGATACATTTATAATGAAATGAATGTAATGCAATGTCCAATGCAACAAATGAGGAATGTGGTTCAATTTACCTAAGTTTCATGCATTTCTACAAGAATCATGGCTATCCTCCACCGATAGCCCAAAACAAATATTTCTAAGCAGATATTTAAACAATTAAATTCCAAAAATTCCGATAAATATAATCTATTCCACATCTCATCAAATATGAACAAGTACACTAATTTTCATATCACAATCACGTCTGGTAACCTCTTAAGGTCCATTTCTAACCGTGTCGGTTTTATTCCAACAGATACATTAAGCAAAATAATACCGGTAATGCCCAAGAAAACATCATTTTCTTTCCAAACTCATTCTCCAAGCATTATTCAACTATGACATCCTATTTTGATTAAAAGCCCCAAAATTTAAACGTAATTCCTTTATTTTCTTTAAAATGCTCTTTTGGTCACAAACCGATAAAAATTTCAAAACCGATCGAATCAAAGTCCGTTTTTGTTCAAATTTAAAGCATAGCTCTTTCATAACCTTACAAACATATTCCAAGTTTGCACTTTTGCAATTTGGGTATCAACTCTTTATTTTTCTCAAAATTTCTCTTTTAAGCAAATAAATCACAAATTTTTCAAAAATTCTAATTAAATTATATACAACTCTAAGCTCTATATAATCAAGTAAAAATGCATAAAGAAGTGTAGGAAAAATCCCTACCTCAAGCCAAGAAACTTTCAAATTTTTTGGCAACAGAAATTAAATTTTTTTGGAGCCAAACGACGCCTTTTCCGCCCTCTACGTTTTGATCCCAAGCACTAGGGGTCAAAAATAACTTACACTAGATCAAACCCAAGAAAAACCAACTTAGAACCCCTTTTCTCTTCTTTCCTCACGAAAAGAACTCCAAGAGCTCCCAAAAGTTGAACAAATATCTATTTGGTTACTATTTATAGATATTTCCCCCCCCCCATTTTTTTGTTTTAACTAAACAAATATCTAACCATATATATATATATATATATATATATCAATTAAAGTACATTTCAACATCTTCAATGACAAAAGTAAATATAATATTTTCTCGCTACAAAATATATTTCGTTTAATGGTACACACTATAAATATTCACAACTCTTTTATGGTAATCAAATAATAATAATAAAAACACAACAATATTACATGGTTATTAACGGGTCACGATTCAATCAATTGAATCCAAAATGAATGGAGTTTAATAATTTAAAATAAATTTCCAACTGAGATTAAAGTATAAATTCAATTTGATTTAACTCGTTACAAATTGAGTTACAAACAATATATAATATATAGTTTATTTAATTTTTATTTATTTAAATTATACATACATTACGTGTGCTAACGGTTTATATAATTATATTAGTTCGTACCAAGCTTGGGGTAGAGCTTTCTAAAGGTCTCCATGAGTCCCAAAGTCTCTATCTCTCCCGCAGGAAATTTAGTTAAAAAAAATCTACCATTTATAATTTTTTTTTTCCCTTTTTCAAGAGTGTTTTTTAATCTAAACTTCTAATGAGAGAAATTCATACAAGCATGAAACAAATCAATAACAAATTGTTGTTTCAGACTACCTAACTCTAATTCCAAAATAGCCACTCTTTCTCCTTCTACCGAGACCCTCTCTCTCTAAACTCTTCTAGGGTTTCGTCGGAAGAGCGCCGTTTAGGGAGGGAGAGGGGGAGGGGCCGTCGGCGGCCAGCCACGTCTTCTTCCTTCCTCCCCCCCCTGGTTTTTCTTTTGCTTGCTGTAAATAAGTTATGGGAGCTTGTCTTCCCACTTCTCTCCCTCTACGGGAGGTTTTCTTCCCCTCTTGGTGGATGTTTTTGTTAGGCTTCCTCTCCCCCTCCCGCCAAAGCTAGATCTACCTTGTTTCCCCATCCGCCACCTCACGCCGGAGCCGCTTTCAGCATCGCGCCACCAGATCTGCTCGGATTTGGACCACTTCCACAGATCTGGCCTTGTTTGGGTTTGAGGTCAAGCTCGATCTTGTTTTTGTTTTTTAGTTTTGTTGTTTTTTTGGAGTCCTTTGGTGCTTGATTATAGTTTACACTCTCTGTGGTTATTATCTATGATTTTTTCAAATATGCTCTAATGCCTATTTGATTGGCTCTACTTCGCAATATGAGCACAAGCACTGATGTGCGTCTGGATAAATTTTATAGTTTTCATCTTTACGCTTATTGTAATATTTTTACTTTGTTTAGTGTTTGCTCTTGGTGGTTGGACTTTGTAAGTGCCGTTTGGCTATCTCTTAATAGAAATTTCCTCTAGTCAAAAAAAAAAAAAAAAAACCTACCTAACTCTACAAGAGTAATTATTAAATAAATTATTATGTGGTGACGTGGTAAAACCCAATCCACTTCCACGCCAATTGCTTAGTTAGTCTAATTGGATTGGCCGGTATATTATTTTCGTTACAAAAATTTACTTATCAATTTTATCTTGGAATAATGATCCGTTTAATTTTAAGGATTTGTTTATAGATCAATTAGTTATATTGATTTTGAAAATATAGATTTAATATATTATTTAAAAATTAGATTCACAATTATACTCTTATTTCTATTATGTTTCTCTTTTTTCTTTTGTGCTAGAAAAGTAAGATATACAATCTATAGAAATCAAATTTGAGATGAACTTTTATATGAGAATTTTTTTTTTTATTTAGAAAATATTTCAAAAGGAATTTAAAAATGACTTAAAATATAAAATTCTTTAAATATTTTAAAAGGATATGAGATATTTCAAACATTTCAAAAGGACTACAAAAATTCTTTAGTAAGCTTTGGGTAAATGTTTAATTTCAAATTGTAACATTCCAATGTAACACTCAAACGTAAGACATATAAGATATTTCAAACATTTCAAAAGGACTACAAAAATTCTTTAGTAAGTTTTGGGTAAATGTATAATTTTAAATTGTAACACTCCAACGTAACACTCAAACGTAAGACTCCAAAAAAAAAAAAAATTTAATGTACTTTTTTCGAATGTAACACTCCAAAAAATCTCTTAAATGTAACACTCGAATGTAACACATACAAAAAATTCTTTAGTATACTTTTTTCAAACGTAACATTTTAGAAAAAGATATGGGATTTTTCAAACTATTTGAAAAGGAATGCAAAAATTCTTTAATAAGCTTTGGGCAAATGTATAATTTCAAATTATGATTGCTACGTTTGAAAAAAATATACTAATAGATTTTTTAGTATTTTTGTATGTGTTATATTGGAGTTTATTACATTGGAGTGTTATGCTTGAGATTGCATTGATTGGAGTGTTATATTTAGGAAAATTATACTAAGGAGTTTTTTCGTATGTTACATTAAAGTATTACGTTTGAAAAAAAATATCCTAAGAAATTTTTTTTGAAGTGCTACGTTGTTATGTTTTGAAAAAATACATTAAGAAATTTTTTAGTATGTTACATTGGAGTGTTACGTTATTGGAATATTAAGTTTTTGTTCTTAATGTGGGATTTGTTCCAAAATGAGGGAAAATCTAAAACCTCTATAGTGCAGATTACCCAAATGTGTAATTTTACATTTGGAGAAACTCACTTTTATCCCTAAAAAATTAAATTCAAACGTGTAAGTAACTACCCTTTTTGTATAATTTACACTTTAATGGAACTTTCGGGTTCATAAGAAAAAAAAAAAAGATTAACTAAACAGTTTACAAGATCACATTTAAGATTTATCGGTACTTCACCCTTAACTTTAATGTTGTGTTTAGTTTATGAATTTGGATAAAAATTTAAAAATGTGAATAAAGTATAAATATAATTCACACATTTGTTTCTTTTTATTTTCAAAATTTCTACCCAAATTCATAAATCAAATGCAATTTAAAAAAAATTCAAAAATAATTATTTAGTGGTACATTTCTTATATACACCAACCCAACTTTCATTTAGCTAGTGCTTGGTTTATCAAAATGAAGGTAGAATTAAATTGTCAATTCATTGAAACATTCAATTTTAACGTTTATTTTATTGTATTAAAATAATGATAAAAAAATATATTATAAATTTACTTATTATTTATCATTGCAATGAAATAATCATTTTATACGGAAATTAAATAATTATTCATTTCATTTTGTTTCATTTCATTTTGTTCCATTTTCATTCTAGTTTACTTTTACGTTTTGACCATTTATTATTATTTTTTAAACTTTTGCTCACATTAAACAGTTGTTATGTGGCAACCCACCCCCCAAAACAAAAAAAACAAAAAAAACTTATGCAAAAAAAAAAAAATAATAATAATAAAAATAAATTATTGAATAATCAAATTTACCAAGGAAGGTAACAATTTTTGGTAGCTTTTGAAAACCGCATTAATAAATTCACCGTAATACACAGATGGCAAGTCAAATTTTTAGCACTACTTCAAAATATTAGAGTTTTTTTTTTTTTTTTTAAAATCTTTATTGAAAAATAAATAAAAAGATCGGATCAATCTTGTATATTGGTATTATAAACTTTCAAAAAATGATAAATAACTTCCATAAAATAAAGGATCCAAACCTCACTACAGGAAATGTGTGGTGTAATGGCGTTTTTTTTAACGCCACATTTTCTAATATTTAACGACGTCTTATAAACGTCGCAATTTAATTTAATAAAACGGTACCGTTTAACCTGTTTAAAAACGCCTTCAAATGTGTCCCACATATTAATTTAATAAAACGGTACCGTTTAACCCGTTTGGAAACGCCTTCGAATGTATCCCACTCTCACGCGCTCTCTCTCCCTCTTCAACCCTCATTCTAATCTGAGAAACCCTTCTTCTCACTTTCACTCACTCAAATCTGAGAAACACCAGTGTATGAATCTCGCTCGCTCGCTCGCTCGCTCGCTCTCTCTAAACCCTTAAAGTGATTTCGATGTCGAAGTTCGGTGATCCAATCTCAGAGTGATTTCGACTTCGTAGAGCAAAATAGATTTCGTAGAGCAGAATCGATTTCAATATCGATTTGGAAGATACGATTCAACCTTCTTCAGCTCGGTGATTTCGATTTCGAAGTTCTCTCTCTCTCTCTCTCTCTCTCTCTCTCTCTCTCGATTTCGAAGCTCCACCACCACCACCATCACCATCTGCATCGTCTACTAAGGTGAGCACTACTGTCTACAATCTCGATTTTGATGTCAAAGTTTTCTCTCTTTCTCTCAATCTTCATTCCGCTGATTCTTCTCCTAGGGTTTAGAGTCTTGAATCTCCTCCTAGGGTTTGGATGTGAGAATATATATCAATTTATGTTACTAAAAATTGTAGATTTTATTATTTTCAAATGATTTGACTTAGGTACAGTGAATTCATTTCCTCCTTGTGGATTGTTATTAATTTTTTTAAGTCCTTGATGATTTGGAACCAATGACTACTATAGTGTGCTGGCATTGGAACAAATTGAGTCACATCTTCGCTTCATACTTGTTTGTTCCAATGAGCATGTGTTCTGCTATTATTATGGTTGCTACTATGTGCTCTAATATCTCAATAGGACTTCTACAAGACGACTCAATTGGCAGCATAGATGTCAGTGCATTTCCTCCAAGAATTCTACTTATGAAGAGGAAAATGAAGAGGACATTTCTAGAGCAATCTTGATATGGGGAGCAATCAAATTACCAATTTACTCTGTTGCCTTGGTTCCTCTCACTGTGAGTTGTATTTTAACTCTTCGATCTTTTGAGAATTCTTCAAAGTCATACTCGTAATTGTGAGAGAAATCCAACATCAAGCTTGAAATGGTCATTTGTGCAACAAGTGCTTTACGAGGGGGCACAACAGTCATTTCACCTATTTGGCATATCAAAAAAAAAAAAAAAAAATCACCTATTTGAAACTGTGTTCATTCTAGTGCCCGCCATTTCGATTAAGTTATCAAGGATCTGGAGAGCCTCTGAGCTTTGCAGCATTTGGTCCATTTGCTACGACTGCTTTTTACTTGCTACAGAGCAGCACAAGGTTGTAGCTAATATTGATTTCTTGATAATCTTGGATTTCACTTCACATGCCTTATATGAGTATTGATTTTGGGTGATTAATACAGTGAACTTCCCATAACTGGCGCAATCATTTCCGCATTGCTCCTAGTTGGCTTCACAACAACTCTAATCCTCTTTTGTAGTCACCTCCATCAGGTAAAATTTTCTTCTCTTGTTTTCTCTCCCCTTGATATTTCCACATCTCCCTATTCAGGGTATCCCTGTATTAGGTAACATGAATGGTGTGCAACTCAAGTAAACGGAGATAGAGCTGTCGGAAAAATGTCCCCTCTGGTAAGTACCCTAACATTAGAACTTCAAAATTGAAGGAAAATTGAATAATCGATTCACGTGTATTTATTTATTTTGGGTTTGATATCTTTGTTCAGGTTAGGCTTGGCACGGACACAGGGTCAAAGGTGGTGAAAGTGGCTATATTCACACTTTATTTGCTTTTGCTTGTTCTTGGTCTTTGCAGAGCCCTCCCTCTTACTTGCATTGTAAGTTCATTGATTTTAGAGCGTTCTTTAATGCGAAGAATGCTTAATTTAGGTGTCACATGATCTGTAGTGCCATTTGAAGTGCATCATACTTACCCGTCCCACTATTCTAAATCTAATCATAGCTTTGTTTCAGTTTCTCTGTGCCCTAACCTTGCCCGTTGGAAAACTAGTCGTCAACTATGTTGAGCAGAACCACAAGGTGAGTAGTAAGTGACATTTTAAGCTTCAATTTTACTGTAGAATTACAGATTGGATGGTTATGAACCCTAGTTGTTACTCTTTTTATAGCTGAATTGGATTAGTTCTCTATTGTGGTATTGAGACTTCATTCTTATAGGACAAAATGAAGATCTTTATGGCAAAGTATTACTGTGTGAGATTGCATGCTTTATTCGGTGCTGCTTTGGCAGCTGGACTGGTAGCAGCCAGAACCATCGCTGGAAAATATGTTGACATGACAGTTTTTCTCTGATTTTCCACTCCATAGATTTCAAAATCTGCCTGGTGAGCATACATTTTTGAATTCTTGCTATTATGAGTATTCTGTGAAAGCAATTTTGGCTATACATTAGACACACATGTGCGCGATTGACAGTACACTAAAAGTGAATTTTTCAGCAGTGTGCATACCACCTTAGCTAGGTTGTTACTTTTTTAGTGTTAATAACTAACAATTAATCATGGTGCTTAAAATTAATAAAAAGAGAGAGGACATAGTGATCATTCAAGCACACATTGGTCCTACTGCATTGCATTTAATATCAAAGGCTTATTCAAGAACCTAATTAAAGTCTTCATTCTGTTTTTAAAATTCTTGTCCCTCTGTTCCCAACACAGTCTTAGGCACACACGTGATATGAATTTTTTTAAAAAATATGAGGATCTTAAGATACAATTGCACGATTGACAATACACTAAAAATGAAATGACAAAGATTTTATGACAGATGGTGCTGTGCCCACCACTTAAAGTTTCTAGCTACAAGGCAAAGGTTCTTGTCAAAGTTTGTTGTAGGAATTTCGGTCCCTTTGTTCTCATTGCACTTTTAGATGCACATTATAGTGAAAATTTCAAAGTACGAGAATCTCAAGATATAATTATACGACTAAGAGTATATTAGAACAAAGATGATGGAAATTTTAGGACAGATGATCATAAGTTGTGCCCACTAATCATAGCTACAAGCTACATGGCATTTTTTACTCATGCAAGTTTATTGTAGGAATATCTAATAGAGGGATCCTTTATTCCAAAATTTCTATCTCTCTGTTCTCAGTATACTTTTAGCTGCATGATATGTAGTGAGAATCTTGAAACACAAAAGTAGGCACCATTATACATAATTGATAGTGCATCAGGAGCAAAAAGAAACTGATTTTGAGATGGAGAATTCTTGTACCTATTAATTATAGTTTCTAGCTACAAGGCAAAGTGCATTTTTCGTGTGCATTGTTAAACCAGGTATAACCTCAGTGTCTATGTCCTCTTTCTTCTTCCCAACAGGCAATTCTCAGTCAAATGAATAGAGAAGATTAGCTAGTGCAAGCTCCACTGTCACAACACCCAGGTATAACCTCAGTGTTAATGATGTTATGGTATGTGATACTACTTTATCTATGGACTTTTAATATGATTTATATTTATATTGGAGGCTAATTATTGAATTCAAACTTGCAGACTCAAATGAATGAGTTAACGGAGCACATGGAGGGATCTTCTATTTATACTTTGCTACTAAAGAATTTGTTTTGCTCACTCTACTTTTATCATGGATCATGCAGATGAAGTGAATCATCATAAGGTTAGTTGAACTGTCTTATGGATTTGTTGAACTGTTTTATGGGAAACTCTGGATTTTAAACTATTAACTCAAGGGGTTTTAAGTTTATCTGGCGCCATGATTGAGAGTATTTAAAAATGTAAAATAAAAGTTGTATGGCACCACTAGGGTGATAGGGCCATAAATCCATGGGAAGAATGGAGCTGGGAATATTTATATTCCTTGAGTTTGTTTAGGTTGGAGATATTCTTGTCATTGTTGAAATTGACAATAAAGTGTCAATATTTTGGGAGGGAGATGGGTACTAATGTCTAGCTTGCTTAATTCTGTAAAAGCCTATGTTAGTTTCAATGTGACACTTCTATGGAAGAGCTTTGCCGATAAATAACTGGATTTGAAGTCTAGAGAATAATTTTAGGTGTTTGAGAAGTTCATTGAATAAACCTACGAGGTAATCCCCAAGTCTAATTTGAGATATTTTTCTAAGTGAATGGAGCATAAGTTTGGAGGCTGTTCCAGCAAAGAACTAGTTCTTTGAAACTTGAGTATGTCCTGATTGGGAGGTTGGGTAGATATGTAAAGGAGTATAGCAATCGTGTGCATGAACATAGAGCATAAGTATGCTAGTAGAGTTGGTTTACAATTGTGACATTCTTTATTTTGCTACACCTTTGGGAGCTTGTTAATTCACAATAAATAGTTCTTTATATGTTGACAATAGTTTGAAAATTGAAACAAAACAGTGTCACTGAGGATAAAAATTCTCTTGACAATGGCTTCTTTATATTCAAATTAAAAATGAAGCAGATATGGGGAAAATTCTTGAAATTGGGCCATTTTATTTTGGAAGTAGACTAATTTTAGTGAGAAGATGGCAGTTGTACATGCATTTGACTAAGAGTGAATTCTCTTTTGTGCACATTCCGATGAAATTCTATAATATTCCCCTAGAGCTTTGGACAAATGATGGGCTGAGTCATGTGGCTAATGTTATTGGTAAACCTTTGTACCATGATGAGTATGCTGAAGTTCATAGTAGGCTTATTTTTGCAAAATTGCATTGATTTTTTTATAGTGTTTCTTGGTATGTGATAAAATCTTCTTGTTAGTGCTTCTTCAAGTTTTAAGTATTGTTTATAAGTATTGGATACAAATTCTTCAATTTGTGTTTATTTTGGTGAATCTGATTGCAGTTTATGTTCTGATGCAGGCATGTAAACCAGTGATGACTACAGCTTCTATGCTAAACATGATTTTTGGATATATGTTAGTTTGTGGTTAATGTTGAAACATGATTTTTAGATATATGTTAGTTTGTGGTTAATGTTGAAATATGATTTTTGGATATGTGTTAGTTTGTGGTTAATGTTGAAACATGATTTTTGGATATATGTTAGTTTGTGGTTAATGTTGAAACATGATTTTTGGATTTTGGATACGTTATTTTGTGGGTAATGGTGATTGGATATTAATTGAATGAGAAACTGAATTAATGCTTCATTTGTTATTTGAATGGGAGTTATTATTTTATATGTTAGTTTTATTATAGGTATTTGAATGGGAGTTAATATTTTATATGTTAGTTTTATTACAGGTATTCTTTTTAATTTAATCAAATAAAATTAGCACAATTTCAAAAAAAAAAAAAAAAAGAAAAAAAAAAGGATATGACGGCGTTTCTACAAACGCCTTCTAAACCCTCAATAGTAACGGTCATATTTTTAAAACAGCTACGACGGCGTTTCAAAAATGTCGCCAAATATCGTTGGTGACGTTAGCGTGTGTATAGTGGGACATTTGGCGACGTTTTTTAAAATGCCTCCTATACTAATATCACGACGTTTTTAAAACGTCACCAAGTTACAGCGACGGCCGCAGCTTCGACGTTTGGTACTGAACGCCACAAAAGGAATTAGCGGCATTTTTGATAGTTATAGCAGCGTTTGTTAAACGCCACTAAAAGTCCAATTTCCAGCAGTGCCTCCATAGAGGGGAAGAAACAACAGTGCTAGAGGCATCGAATTGTGAGGCTCAAATGCGCCTCGAATTCCCTTTTCTTTTCTTGTTTTTTTTTGAAGGGTGGTTATGTGTAGGAGTGTGCCAAAAAATTAGATATCTCGCCACAATTAGACATCTCGCACCAACTCATTAGCCTAACTCATTATATGGAATTAATAAATTTAAACCAACAATCTAATTGATCAGTCAATTTTATCACCCAACCAATCCAACCCAACTTACTCACCTTATCAAACCACACTAGCTGAGTTAGTGCGGGATGTCTAATTTTTTGACACACTCCTACACATAACCATCTTTCCAAAAAAAAAAAAAAAACAACCAAACCAACACAGCCCAACAAATAAAAAAGAAAACAAAAAACAACAACAAACCAACACAGCGCCCTTCCCCCCCCCCCCCCCCCCAAAAAAAAAAAAAAAAAAAAAGAGGTCGAGAGGCTTATTCAAGCGTCACAATTTGAGGCCCCAAACATTTCTCGGGAAGAAAAATCCCCCACAAAGAAGAAAACAATCTCCACACAGAAAGGATTATTTTATCAATAAAATAATTTTTTTTTTTAAAAAAAAGTTCACAGATCCAAGTCGCCATCGAACTAATCCAAAACTTCACTGCTCTATAACCTTCAACTTGAAATCTGAAGACCCTACCTCCTTTGGTCAAGATAGAACATTGAGGTTGAGGTGGTCGCCTAACGTGAAACAAATGCATTACCCAGTTTTGACTTTCGGATTGAGAGAAAATCTAAAGCTAGATCTTAAAGTTTTGGGTTCGAGGGTGAAGAAAGTATGTGGTGATGGTCGGGCTAATGAGACAAACATATCAAATCTAAAGGAGGATCAAATGGAGGGGAAGGGAGAGGAGAGGCAGATCGGACAAGTGGGGGAACCACTACCATCTCCATCTCCCTTTCAAAAAAAAATCTAAAGAGAAAAGCAATAGAGTTTCAGAATTTTTTAAAAGTTTTAGAGTTTTAGGATCGAAAGATCAGGAGTTAGCAAATGTGAATCACTATGGATTGTACATGTTGGTACACATAATGAAAGAGTGTTTTGATTCAATTATTTGATTAAACCTTATCAGAAAAAAAGTATTTGATTAATAAATCAAGTTCACTATTTACTTTCAGGTTTGTCTATCTCTCATATTACATCTCCAAGTTGAATTGCTTATAATTCTTCTTGAGATATACTATCTGCTTCTTGAGATATTTCTTGACTATCTATATTAGTCATCATGAAGATTAGTTCTTCATCTAAACTTTCTTCATCACTACAAATTTCGTACGAGATTTCTTCTTCGTCAGAAATTTCTTCGCCATATAATATTTCAAAATCTTGTTCTTCCAGAACTTTAATAATTTTTTTTGCACTTTTTTCCCTTTTTGGGCATTCGGGTGCATAGTGACCTTCTTCGTTACAATGTAACATTTGCAATTTTTCTTTTTTGAAACACTTATTGATTTCTTTTCCGAACATATTTTTTTTTTTGAATTTTTTCTGTTCTTTTCCAAGGTTTCCATTTATATTTATCGCGTTTTTTGGAAAATTCTTTTTGCTTAGTAAATGTATTATAACAAATTTTCCAATTTTCTTTCAAAATGTTGTCACAACATTTTTTACCATATTTCGAGTTGAAAATTTGATTTTTTATTTGTTTTTTCGTCTTTGCTTCTAAACACCGATCTACTATCAGTTTTAGAACATAATTAATGCGAAAACCAAGATTATCATATTCTTCTTTTCCCATTTTTTTGAGAAAATCAGGATATGTTTTAATACATAACTCATCCTATGGATTTGAGAGTTTATAAAAAAATTGATCTAGTTAGGATTGATTTGTTGGTGGATCAATAAGATAATAATATTTTTTAAAAGTTTGAACATAATCTTCAAAAAGACAAATATTACATAATTCTATTTTAGCTAAAATATAATTTGCATATACTTGCAAATTAGTATCTCCTGCAAAACCACATAAATTTTTTTTATGATTTTGCAAACTCAGCTAATATTGTGTCAAGTGTGAGAAAATTTGCCAATAAAGCTGTTTTCTGATTTTTTTCCAATTTCAAATTTTTCCCACTATCTTAACCATTGCAAAACATCTCCCTGGAGAGTTGTTGTTTGTAGACACCCCATTTTTGACCGACCTTAAGACTCAGACGTCACCAATTGAGCGCTCGGTGATGATGATATTGTGCTCGTTCTGAGGTTTCAGAGTCTCGGCTGCGAGCCTTGCCTCCGACTTCGGGACTCTTTTGTGCTTTGCCTCGGTTTGCGAACTAGGCCCTGTTTTTTCTGTTTTCTCTTCCTGAAGGGAGGGAGAGGTCTCGTAGGCCATCTCTCAGTGGCCGTAGGCTACGTTTCGTGGTCGTAGGCCATTTTTCCCGTTTGGAGGCCAGTTTTCCGATTTTTCGGAGCGTCGGCCGTGTGCCTCGGTTCGAGACCGCTTAACTACCTCCGTTTGCTCCGGTTTTTGGCATACACCTTGTTTCCTCCCTTTTGAGGGACACTGTGGCCCGGGAGGCCACCTTCGTGGTCGCACGCCACCTCCGGTGCCTAACAGCCTGTTTTCGGGGCCCCGAACTGCGCGTTTTGGCCCCCGAACCCTCGTTTTGCATCGGTTAGGGTTCATTTTTGGTATGGACCCTATTTTCATTGCTAGGGAGGTGGTAGGATGGTGGGAGACCAGCAATTTTTTAAAAACCATTTTCTCTCTCCTCAGCCGTTTTTTCTTGATAGAAAGCTGGTTTTTCTCACTTTTGAGCCACAATTTCTGGTTTTTCATACCACCATTGTGTTGTGCTCATCTGGGAGGCCACCAATATGGGTAGGCCGACCAGTATTTCTTCTTGACCCTTTTGAACCTTGCTAAAAAGCTGGTTTTCCTCTCTCCTGGGTTACATTTTTTCAATGAGAAATGCTGGTCGGCCATACCAGAAAGGTGCCTCCCAGGTAAGTGCAACACAGCGGTATGGTGGAAACTCAG
>JAPPVO010004331.1:0-24727 GCA_030407325.1 Camellia japonica | reverse complement strand
CAGAGGCTAGGAGGCAAAATTTTTGGTCCAAGAGGCAGCAAAAGGTTGATCTACAAGGGTAAGTCCATTTCCCCTCTTTTTGGTCTCATTTTTGCAACATTTCTTAGCCCTCTTTGCTTGCTGTTTTGAGCTCCGACCAAAACTAAAAGTAGTATTTTTTTGAGCTCTTATTCACCTTTCATTAAGGGCTCAACCCTGTTTGAGCCCTCCATTTGGTACTTGCTTCAATACCCCTTGGTATGTCACATTTTTGCATGAAATTTCTAGCCTGTGTGTGATCTGTTTTCGAGCACAATGTAAACTGTAAGTGGGCCTATTTTGAGCCCCTCTTAAACATTGAAGAAGGGCTCAACACTGTTTGAGCCACCCATGATGCACTTGCTTCATAATTCCTCCAATTTACCGTAAATTTGCATGATTTGTTTGGCCTACATGTAGTCTGTTTCGGAGCATGTCATGAACTGTGAGTAGGCTTATCTTGTGTCCCTCTACAACATTGTAGAAGGGTTGGGGGTCTCCATGTTATACTTGTCATTATACCCCTCTTTGACCCCCATTTTTGCATGCTTTTTTAAGCTTATCTAGCTTCTGTTTTCGGCCATCATCAGAACTGGAAAGAGTCATATTTTGATCTTCTTGACATAGTTCATTAAGGGTCTTTTCTGGTCTGATGAATGTTTGGGGTACCTCATGTTATAGCCTTATGTATCCTAGTTCTTGCATGACATTTTTAGCATGTTTTCATACTGAGTTGGGGGATGTCATCTACTGTAAATGTTCATATTTTTTAGTCCCTCATCAGTGTTTTTAGAAGGGTACTTTTCCATTTGGGCATCGCATGTATCACTTGCTTCAATACCCCTCTTGCGGAGCCATTTTTGCATACTTGCCTAATCCTATGTGTGTTTGCTGTTTAACCCCTTTTTATGACTGAAAAATTCTTGTCTTTGGGCTGTCTTGCTACTATATTTTCATTCCATGTCCATATTGTGCATGCATTGCATAGCTATAGGCCATTTCGGGCGCCTAATATCGCATTTCGGGATCATTCCATGCTTCGGGTGCACTTTGGCCATGTTTCGGGACTGTTTTCCCCACATTTCAGTGCTGAAACTATATTTGCATGTTTACATATCATATTCCATGCCATTTCATGCCTTAGGGCCATTGCCTCGATTTGCGTACCCGTGTGCACGCATTTCGAGGCATCTCATTTTCATCTCATGGCCCCTTATGTGAGTGTGGCTGAGGCTCTCTCATGTTAGTATAAGTCCAATTTGCATTTGGAGTGCCATTTCATGCTTTAGTACCATTGCCTCGGTTTGCGTGCCCGTGTGCACGCATTTCGAGGCATCTCATTTTCATCCAACGACCTCTTATGTGAGTGTAGCTGAGGCTCTCTCATGTTAGTGTAAGTCCATTTTGCATTCTGTATGTCATTTTAGTCTCATCGCATTGTGTATGCCATTGCCTCGGTTTGCGTGCCCGTGTGCACGCATTTCGAGGCATCTCATTTTCATCTATCGGCCTCTTATGTGAGTGTGGTTGAGGTCCACTCGTGTTAGTATAAGTCCAATTTGCATTGCGTATGCCATTTCATGCCTTAGGATCATCGCCTCAGTTTGCGTGCCCGCGTGCACGCATTTCGAGGCATCTAATTTTCATAGCATTGTGCATGCTAGGATTGTATTTTAGTTGCATTCATGCATATCATGCATATTGCATCGTGTTCGGGATAGGAGTTAGCCCGGGCACGGGAAACGAGGCGTTTCATACTCCGAGTGACGGAACGGGTCTCAATTCCCAAGTCACCGACACTCCGGATTACCCATGATGGAGTTAGGTTTTATTGTAGCATTCATCTGCATTCATCCTATATTGAGTTGTGCAATCCGACTCCTCGGCCATCATGCATCGAGATGCGTGATTGGTGGCACGAGGATCGAGGCATGCATATATTTGTGAAATACATTGCTATGCCCCTTTCCTGCTCTCTGTTGCAGCATATCAAGAATCAGCAGTCTTCCGAGGCTTGGCACGCATTTTGAGAAACATTGCAAACAGAGGCTAATTGGGGCATCCCAGTAGATTTCCGAAAAGGCAGCCCAACATACATCATTCAGCGGAAGTGAGGCAGCCCCTGGCTTGCATGCCAGTTTAAGTTTTTCTTAGTTAATTTGTTAATTAACTAGGAATTTGTATATTATTCGGACTGTATATTTCGGACTGTATTATTCTTTCATTTCGGACTGTATTATTTATTCGGACCCTCTGCGCGAGGGCATAATTGTAATAAGTGTGGGTGAGTGTGATGTATGTCTTCCAACCCCACGTCTTTCTTCCCTTTTATTTACCCGCTTATGATGGTTAGATTAGGGCATATTTCGATTAGCATACAGTATGACAGCATGTTTGCATCATTCATCTGTTTCGCACGCACCGGGCTCGGCGCATCATACAAACTGCATTTGTATTTCAATTCCAAATTGAATACTTGATAGTTGTTGCATTCCATATGCCATGTTTAGGATGGCCGAGCCTGCTATAGTTGCATTTTTGCATGTGTTGCATTAGGCATTTCAGCATATTTAGGATCATGCATGATTTCTAATGAGCTTCTGTTTTGGCTTGGAGTACTCGGTGAGTTTTATGCTTTAGCATCCTTGCATGCGTGTGCGTAACTGCCATGAAAAGCATGCTTACCATGAGGCTATGTGCTTATGTGATATAACTGCCTTAAATGCCTGTGGGTGGAGGCTGAGTTACTTGGATTGGACAATTCATCAAATGTTTGTTTTAAGCCCACTAGATAGTGGCAAAATCATGTTTTCTAAGCCCACCTGAGGGTGGCAAATCCACGTCTTAGCCTACCTGCGGGTAGCACCATCAAACCATTTTCAAATAAATAAACATGAAATGTTTTGTTCCAGTTCAGTCGACCCAGTCTATACTTGTTTGCTGCGAGCATCACATAGTAACCTAGGCTAATAACCGGAATAAGAACTCACAATGTTTTCAAAAACAGATATCATGGTTAGTAGAGGCCGGTCTTTGACCGGGCGAGCGGGGGTGCTCACGAAGTGACCTTCCCCAATCGTACCCAAGTTCCCGAGCCGAGGCAACTTTGGTGATGACGGACACGTGGCCTTTGGCACCGAGTCAGGGTTTCCTAAATTTCCCATTTAAAAAAATTTAGGTGGCGACTCTGTATCTGGCGAAGCAGTCCATGTTTGGCACTTCTTTCAAAAAAATCTATTTTCAAAACAATTTGCCGGATTTGGACTCTTTGGTTCAAGATTAAGAACCGTGACATTTGAGTCCTTCGAACTGTAGTGACCCAATATCGAACCAGAACGGGAGGGACTCGCACTCCCTTTCCCCGGGATGCGTTCGAGGACGTCTACACGCGGCCACCGGACAGAGGATTGTTTGCCTTTGAGGCAACACTTGGAAGAGCTAGTCGCAGCCGGACACCTGGACCTTTACATTGACGGGGGCGTTAAGGTGAATCAAGCTCCGGTTGATCCGCGGGGACCGGATGACCGTGATGCGCCTCCACAAGGAGTTATCAATGTCATCCATGGCATAGTGGAGCCGGCGCAGGTATGCGAGCTCCGGGGTATGATCAAGAAGGCAGAACACATGCGGGAAGTTTTGTCAGTTCAGCCTGCAATCAAGAGGGGGAAAACCGAAGTGAAAGATGTCATCAGCTTCTCCACAAGGGATCTAGAGCGCATTCAGACGCCACACAACGATGCCTTAGTGGTGACGCTCCGCGTCAAGGAATTCGATGTCAAGCAGATCTTGATCGATCAGGGAAGCTCGGTTGAGATCATGTATTACGACGCATTCAAACAGCTCAAGCTCCGGGATACAGACTTGGCTCTGGCAACTTCGCCACTGGTTGGTTTCAACTCGCAACCGGAGTGGCCTTTGGGAAAGATTCTCCTGCCGGTCAAAGCGGGATCCGTGGTCAAGCAAGTGGAGTTCTGGGTGTTACAAGTGCCTTCTACTTATAACCTGATCCTTGGAAGAGGATGGCTTCACGCTATGCAAGTCGTAGCGTCGACCTACCATCAGGTGATGAGATTTCCCTCGGCTATGGGGGCAATCGAGGAGATTTGGGGAGATCAAGTCATGTCAAAGCAGTGCTTCGTGGCAGTGAACGGGAGCTGAGCTGCCAAAGGCTTCGTTCAAATGATAGAAGGACTGGAAGACCAGGGTGTTCTTGATGATGTGGGCACTAGGGCAGAGGACAAAGCCGTTGAGGAATTGGTGGAGGTGCGAATTGATATAGAGCACCCGGACAAGTTCTTCTTGCTCGGCTCCAGCCTTACTGCCCAAGAAAGGACCGACATGGTTGAGTTTTTGATGGCCAACATCGAAGTCTTCGCATGGTCACCTTACGACATGCTCGACCTCGATCCAACTTTTATCCGCCATCACCTCAATGTCTTCCCCGGAGCAAAGCCAGTCATTTAGCGAACAAGGAGATCAGCGCTGCATCACGCTGAGGTAGTTGCGGAGGAAGTGAAAAACTTGCTTGAGGCACGAGCAATTTAGGAAGTACACTACCCTCGGTGGATCTCCAACACAGTAGTGGTGCCCAAGAAGAATGGGAAGTGGCGAGTTTGTGTCGATTACAAGACAGCCAACCGAGCTTGTCCGAAAGACAGCTTCCCTTTGCCCAGAATTGACCAGCTTGTGGATTTGACGGTTGGGCATAACAGGCTTAGTTTCTTGGATGCCTACCGCGGCTACCATCAGATTGCCATGCATGGGCCCGACCGAGAGATCACTATTGGTAACACCGAAGCCTGGCGAGGAACTCTACCTTTACCTGGCCGTTTCACAGCATGCAGTCAGTGCGGTGCTTGTCCGAGCTGAAGGAATCAAGCACCTCCCAATCTTCTACGTTAGTAAAACCTTGCTACCGGCCGAGTCGAGACACTTGCCGTTGGAAAAGCTTGTGTTGGCATTGATGATGGCTTCAAGGAAGTTGGCGCACTATTTCCACGCCCATACCATCATCGTTCTGACCAAGTTCCCCCTTAAGGCTTTGTTCGAACGGGCGGACTTTTCTGGTCGAATTCTCAAGTGGGCGGTCGAATTGGGACAATTTGATGTAAAGTTCCAGCCGCGCACTGCTATAAAAGCCCAGACCTTGGCCGATTTCGTTGCCGAATTCTCACCTGGAACTCATCCGGTGTGCCCGGTTGATATTGCCGCGGCAAATGAAGAGGTGAATGCAAGCCTGACCGAGATACAACAACTTGGTGGAGTTGGCGACGCGGAATTTGTGCGCCCCACCGAAGCACCTTCAGTTAGTACGATTCCACCGCCCGGTGATGCGATGACGGAGTTGGGTATCACCGACCAACCTGCTCTGTCCGGTACCGCATCACCGAGGGGGGAAGACATGGAACTACTCAGCGCAAAGCCTGCGGCCGGCATAATACCGCAACCTGGTGATTCACCTACGGACTTAGGCATTATAGATCAACTTGCTGAGTCCGGTGCCGAATCACCAAGGGGGGCTGAAGTGGAACCAATCAGCACAGAACTTGAAGCCGAACAGCCGAGCAACCGTGATCCCATCAACCTTCGAGCCTCTCAGGACCCCTCAGAATGTTGGAAGCTCTTTGTGGGGGAGATGTGGAAACTTTTTGTTGATGGAGCCTCAAACCGTCACGGAGCCGGGCTAGGTATAGTTCTGATCTCGCTGGATGGCCTGACTATTGAACATTCTATCACCCTTGGCTTCCCAGCATCCAACAATGAGGCCGAGTATGAGGCGCTTTTGGCCGGGCTCAAGAGCGCGCTTCAGATGCAAGCATCCGAGCTAATTGTTTACAGTGACTCCCAGCTTGTGGTTAACCAAGTTTCTGGGGTTTACGAGGCAAAGGATGACAGAATGGCGAAGTACCAAGCCCTGGTTAGGGACCACATCAAGCGATTTCAGGCGATCAGGGTCCAACAGATTGGCCGAGAAGAAAATGGCCGAGCAGATGAGTTGGCAGGCCTTGCTTCCATGGTCGATAGCTCATCTCCCAACCCTCTTTTGATTGAATTCCTTCCGAGACCCAGCATTGAGGAAACCGGGCAGACAGAAGTACTCTGCGCTGAGCTAGGTCCCTCTTGGATGGACCCTATCATCCTGTTTCTCAGAGAACGGATTCTTCCAGCTGACAAGAAGGAAGCAAATAAAGTGCGGGTGAAGTCAGAGCGGTTTTGGCTCTCTCCATCCGGCGCTTTATACAAGAAGTCTTTCACCGGTCCTTACTTGAAATGTGTGCACCCGAGCAGCATGGAGGCCTTCTTGTACGAAATTCACGAAGGCATCTGTGGCAGTCACATAGAGGGCAGGTCCTTGGCCTACCGAGCTATTTCGCAAGGCTACTGGTGGCTGTGCATGCAAGCCGACGCACAGAAGTATGTTCGCAAGTGTGAGAAGTGCCAGAAGTTTGCCCACCAGATCCACCAGCCGGCCAGGGAACTTCTTCCCCTCACCAGCCCTTGGCCCTTTGCGATGTGGGGGCTAGATATAATGGGGCCGCTCCCCACCGCACCAGGCAACCAGAAGTTCTTCATCGCGGCCACAGACTACTTTACCAAATGGGTTAAAGTGGAGCCTTTGGCAACAATCAAGGAGAAAGACGTGAAGTGGTTTGTCTGGCAGAATGTGGTCACGTGGTTTGGCGTCCCCAAAATTTTGATATCTGATAACGGCACCCAGTTTGACGGTCGCCTCTTCAGAGGGTTTTGTGAAGATTTAAAGATTGAATTCTACAACTCTACTCCGGCTTACCCGCAATCCAATGGTCAAGCTGAGGCGTCAAACAAGACCATACTTGATGGGTTGAAGAAACGGCTGGAGAAGGCAAAGGGAAAGTGGGCTGAGGAGCTCCCCAGCGTCCTTTGGGCATACCGAACAACCCCTCGGCGGTCTACCGGGGAAACTCCATTTGCTTTGGCTTATGGCATGGAGGCGGTCATACCTTTGGAAGTTGGCATGCCCACACTTAGAAGCGAAAGTTTTGAGCCCGAGTTGAACGCCGAGGCCATTGCTCTGGAACTAGATCTAGTGGAAGAGCGTCAGGAAAAGGCTCTCATCCACGTGGCCGCCTATCAACAAGAACTTTCAAGGAAATACAACAAAACGGTGCACCCCAGACCGTTCAAAGTAGGTGATTGGGTCTTGGAGGACTTGGATGGTAGAGCAATACCCCAGCCATGGAATGCGGCCAACCTCAAACTTTATTATTTCTAGCTGTTGTTTTCTTTTTGTGCAAAGGAATTTTTTGCCTTACACTTCAGAATGTAATTCTTTTTGTCAATATATAGAAGTGTCTCTTCTTTGCTTTAGCATTCAACTTGTTATTTTGATGTAACTACCGAGATGTTTATTCCGATTAAAAGAGTTGATGTTTTGTTCAACTTAGGTATTCTTAACCGAGATGTTTACTCCGGTTGAAAGAGTTGATGTTTTGTTCAACTTAGGTATTCTCAACCGAGATGTTTACTCCGGTTGAAAGAGTTGATGCTTTGTTCAACTTAGGTATTCTCAACCGAGATGCCTTACTCCGGTTGAAAAAGTTGATGTTTTGTTCAACTTAGGTATTCTCAACCGAGATGATTTATTTCGGTTGAAGGTGTTGATGTTTTGTTCAGCTCTCAGATTCCAACCGAGATGATTTATTCCGGTTGAAGGTGTTCATGTTTTGTTCAACTCTTAGAATAAAACCGAGATGTTTATTCCGGTTGAACGAGTTAATGTTTTATTCAACTTAGGTACTCCCAACCGAGATGTTTACTCTGGTTGAAAGATGTTTTGCTCAACTTAGGTGTTCTCAACCGAGGTGCTTATTCCGGTTGAAAGAGTTGCAGATTCGTTTAACTATGAGATTCAAGCCGAGATGTCTTTTCCGGTTATATGAGTTAATCAATGTGGTTTGTCTTGTCGAGGTATTTTGTTCGGCCAAAGTTATGAGACATGAATACCGCGCAAACACTTGATGAAATTTGAACTTTTCATTGATGAAAAATAAGTACAAAAGGTGGGGCTGACAGCCCGGTTACATATGTAAAGCCAAAAGCAAAGCAAAAAGAAAACTAAGCCAAGGGGGAAAGGTTGTCGAATTCATCCTCGGTTGTCTCCAAGTTGACTGTTGGAGATTGGTCTTGTACACCGGTCAGAGTCTGGCCGAGCTGCTCTTGCTCTTGGCAGTCTTCTCCCTCAACATCTGCCTCGGCCTCTTCTTCAAGTCCTTCCTCGGCCTCGGCCTGCAACGCGCTGAAGATGTCGTTGGCATATGGCACAAGATAGGTCGGTAAGAAGGCAGCCGGTGGAGAGGCAAACACGTCGGTGTCAGACCTTGACCAAGCTGCTAGCAGGCAGACTTCCAACCTGCTTTGAAATAAATGTCTTGAGTGGCGAAGACCTGCTTCTTGTAGCTGTCCTCGGCTTCCTTAAAGCCGGCGTTGTTGGCGTCCTCGCAGTCCTTCTCCCTCGACTTTTTGAGTGCATCCAGCTTGGCCTGGAGCTCATCCCTCTTCTTCTCGGCTTCGTCAAGCTGGACGAACAACCTATTGTTGTCAGCATTAGCGATTTGAAGTGAAGATTTTGCTCGACCGAGCTCGGTTTGAAGGCTTTGGACTTGGCTGGCAGTGTCATTCGCCTTTTGCCGCAGTCGATGGATGCGCTCCATGACCAAGTGCTGCTTTTGAATGGCCTGCAAGAAGAAAATTTGATCAGAGAAGAAACCGTGCAAACACTTGGGAAAAATTTTAGTGAAAGATTGAGACTTACCCTGGCCATGGACTTAACTGACGACTTCACCAACCGAGTGTCAGAAACGTGGTCGCTGCTGACCACGTCGCTCGGTAGGAGAAGGGCTTTGGAAAGATCGTAGGCGAGCAGGTGTTCTTTGTCGCCCTTGATGGAAGCTGTTGCCGGGATGTCTTTGCCCCGGTGCTTTAGCTGCGGTTGCCATGGTGGTGTTGGGTCGACAGTTTCGGCGGGTTGCTCGGTGGTTAGCTCGGCAACCAGCTCGGCAGATGGGTTTGCGCGAGGTCTTTTGCCAGCCCGGCGAGTTTCCTGTCTGGATTGCCCGGCGGCTGGAGATGCTAAGGCAACCACGGGGCCGCTGGATTGACCGGCAGCTGGTGAGTGGGTAATGATGCTCGGTATCTCGGTTGAAGTGGCTGTGAGGAGGTTCTTGATGCGGCTTCGTTTGGCCATTTCTTGTTCTTCGGTCAATCGGATTAGCGGCACATCCGGTAGAGTTGGGTCTGGAGGAGGTGATGGAGCACGGAGAAAGTCTGTCACTTTGCTCCGACGTGGAGCTGAATATCTGTAAGTTGAGGTGTAGCCGAGCAGCTCGTTACAATCCCGGTAGTTGTAGCGGAGCACGGTCCGGATGGCTTCAACGTTGGGATATTGGTAGTTGGCTTGCAAGGCTTGAATCACTGCAAAGGAAACAGGAAAAATGGTTAAGTACAGAATATTGAAGAAAGGCAAATAACCGAGCAAGTTAGCGCGGCTTACATGTGGAACCAAAGTTCTTGCTAATTGCCCAGCCTGGTACGTCGGCTGTTTCATAGTTGCCAGACACCCAGAAAAAGTCATCGTCGTGTAAGTCTTTATCTGGGGTGCCGGTCACTATTTTTTCTTTGCCCGGTCGGATTTTTAAATAATAAGCGAGGCCATCGCCGGTGTGCCCAAGTGTGTATTACCTCAGTATCTCAGCTAAACCTAAGTTGGTGCCTAGCCAGTTATTTAGCTCGTGAACATCGTTGATAATTCGGTAAGTGTTTGTTGATACTTGTGTGGGTGCAAGCTTAGTTCGGCGCAGAAATTCGGTTATCAATGGGTTGACCGGGAAGCGGAGGCCTCCTTCGATGATAGATAGAACGGTGAAGGGGCACTGTTTTAATCTGCCCCAAGGCATTGTTTCAATTTTTGCGAGCTCAAGGTGGACGTCGGCCGGCATACCGTACTCCTCCCTGAACGCGGCCAGCGCAGCCGGAGTATCGACGAGGAAGCGAAATTTCCCCATGTGAAACCGGCTAAGTTAGCTCGGCTGAGGAGGTTTGGCACTGTCTGGTGATTGATGGCTGCTCGGTCTTTGAGAGCCTCGGTAATGGTCAGTGGTCCCCTTGGACTCTGCAGGAAAAGGATGGCAAGTGTAAGAGGGAGCGCGGTCGCGCAAAGCGAGCTTGACTTTAGCTCGGTCATGAAGAGTGCCAAACCACCTCGGTCGTAAAGGCTAACCAAGGAGCTTGGTCGTCCAAGCGGACCAGATGTTAGCCCGGTCGAGCGGCCAAGTCCTTTTGCTATCCCGGTTTTTACTAAGGTTGAGGCAAACAAGTTATTTGCTCGGTCGGAGTGATTTTTTGGATCAAAAGGAGACCTGGAGCCCGGTCTGCCCCAGATCTTCAATGTTCATCAGAGAAAATGAAGAACACCATGAACAGTTAAGGGTTTGGGACGATTTTGGGTGTCTATGTCCTAAAAACTACGTGTTTAGCACCCTAATGTGCGAAATACTAAGTGAAATAACAGCAAAAGAAAAGTTGGAGGACTTACGAGTGAAGGGTAGCGACCTCTTCCTCAAACACGAACTCAGCAATAGCGAGGACGGAGGGGCAAGAGCTCTGGAATGCTTAGAATGGGAGAGGATCAGTAAGCTTGAAATGGAGGGAGATGGGGCATGTATATAGCCCCAAAGGCCGCCAAAAATTTGAATGCCAACGGACGGCTGGGTTGGCTGCTCGAGGGCTAATGGGAGATTGACACGTGTCACCATTAATGGCAGCGTCAGAGTTGAAGGAACATAAAGGTCAGATGAGGCGTCGACCGGGCAAGTCAAGAGACAGGAAGGTCAGATGAGGCGTCAACCGAGCAAGACGAGGAACCGAGTGCGGAAATTAGCCCGGTTGGTCTCTTGCAAATCGTGAACCGAGGAAGAGATTATCCCAGTCGGAATGAATAATCCCAGTCACGCTTACGCGGACGTAATTAAGGGGCAATTGAGAGGGAGATTTATGAGCTGAAGATGGGTCGAGGTAAAGGCCGAGCAAGTTGGAGGCCCAAGGGTGTGTTGGGCCGGGATAACTTTGGATTTGCCCGGAGTTGGGGCTGCTCGGACCTGGACCGAGCTACTTAAACTTGCGTTGCTCGGTCAAAAGGCACACACCGTTAGTTCGGCAGAGAAGCTTGTGCCAGAAGCCCGGTTAAAAGGCCTTTGGTTGACCGGTATGACCGATCTCAGGCTCGGCTTCGCCGGAATGCAGCCGAACACGGCAGGAAAGGAGCTCGGTTCTGGAGGCGCTTGGATATGAAGCACAGTATGACCGTTGACAGCCGAGATGGTGCAACTCGGCTGCCGAGCTCCCAGTAGAGTGGGCAGGCAGTTGGGTTAGGTGATGCTCAACAAGATTTGTGCTGACAGATGGGATAGCAGTGCCACGTGTCGAGAGATCACTGGGAGTAGATTTGGGGCGCAGAGGGTATATAAGCATGTCTGTGCCCCCCATACGCGGGACAGACGAACGTTTTGTAAGAAATACTTACACTCAAACACTCTCTCCTCTTTCTCTCTCTATCCCAAGGTGTGTGCTAACTTGATCGTCGGAGGGGTTTTCCGGCCACACACCGCCGGGTAGCTCACCGCCGTCGTGCTCGCAGGTGATCGGACAGAAACGGAGCTTGGAAGAAAGGAGTATGGGCTTGCCAGAATATTTGCTCCCCGTACAGGTATTCACATTGAGTTGCAAATACATTTTTTCTTATATTAATGGCATCATCTACGTGTAGTGGTTATGTTATTACTCCATACATAGTTTAATTGAAAATTTTAAGTTTTTTTTTTTTTTTTTTTTCATGCTAGGTGTTAATAAATTAGTAGAACTAGATTAAAACGGGCAAATACAACTTCATTGAATTAAACTTGAGACCTCCCCTCGTATGAGTACCTTTACGTACCCTCATGATCACTTGTGCTACAGTCCAGGACGAGTTTGATATAGTTTAGAGATAACTAATAACTAATAAAGTTTATTACACTTAGCACCTCTTCACTTTCATTGTAATCTCATTTTCGTCCCTCTATTTTTAATTGTAACAATCAACCCTACACTAGAAGTCAAGTTGCAAAGTGATCATTTCATTAATCTACTGTTACTAAGGTTGACAACTTATCATGTGAGCTTAACATGACATTTTTTTTTTTCCGTTTCATTAGCGCCCTACACTATCATTAAAATCTCAATTTAGTCATTGCACTTTTCTAAAATCTTATTTCAGTCTCTTCACTTTACATTACAACTTGAAAAAAGTGAAATTAGGAATGAAAATGTAGGAATGCTGAGTGCTAATCGTAGGGTAGCAATCAGCTCTATTTGTCATCTACAAGAATGGAACTAAGAGAAAACTATGGATTTGTGAAGGATAATAATGGCCATTCAGTTTTAAAAAACATATATCTCATTCTTCTCTGATCTTGCATTCTCTATTTTACACCAAAAAAAGCTTATTAATCCAATTTAAAATTACTTCAATGGTATTTATTTTTTATATATGATGCTACTGAGTGCTCCGAATGGAAGGGGTCAGGTTGATCCATGCTTCTCAAACCGTTGCCCGAGCGTCGTACCCACGGAGAGACCTGCACAAGAGTTCAACAGGGAACGGGGAGTCCCCCAGCGAGCCCTCCGACAATCAAGTTGGAGAAGGGAAAGATGATGGAATGTAGAGATAGAATGGTGATAGAGAACTTAACCTTCTCCTTGTCATCGAAGCTTGCTTATATCATTTGCTCATCATTTCCTTGTCCACTCCAAGCTGTCATGTTGGTCGAAAGTCTATATTCTAGCTTGCCTTGTTCATGGTGAAGCTGTCCTGTTTCGACATGAAGGGTTATCGTAATAAATGTTGCAGGAAAACTCATTAATGGCTGATGTGTGGTGCAATAATTCTGCAGGATCTTTGTCTGCTGATGTGGTTGGTTCTTCACTTGCCAAGTGTTTAGATGTCATTGGTGCTTGGTGTAACGTTGGGCTTCAAGAATATTGGGTTTTAGTATTTGAATCATGGACTGGGGCTTAAGTGGTAGGCCATGTCCTTTATGGGCCCACCCATGTCAGTAGTCCCCCATCCCCAAGTGCAGCTTTAGTCCAACGAAGGGAATAAGAAAGAAAACAGGGTGTTGTGAGAGGTCGACGGGGAGAAAACCGACTATGAGGTGGGCCAACCGCGCGGGTTGGCCAGTGGAGGCCGAGTGGGGGCGTGAGCGGGGGGCCAAGCGAAGGGGACAAGTGGACGGACCGACCGTGAGGAGGGTCGACTGTGAGGGTGGCCGAGTGGAGGGACCGACCGCGAGGGTGGCCAAGTGGAGGGACCGACCGCGAGGAGGACCAACCGCGAAGGGTGACCGAGTGGACGGACCGATCATGAGGAGGGCCGACCACGAGGGCGGCCGAGTGGAGGGACCGACCGCGAGGAGAGCCGACCGCAAAGGGTGACCGAGTGGACAGACAGATCGTGAGGAGGGCCGACCGTGAGGGTGGCTAAGTGGAGGGACCGACCGCGATGAGGGTCGACCACGAAGGGTGACCGAGTGAGAATGGGAAGTGGCGGTGCACGGGGCTCGAGGAGCGGCAAGGCACATGGTGAAGTGAAGTAGAATAGATAAGGTAGGGGAAGGGGGCAGTGGATCGTGGTCATACACGTGGCGGAATCCCATGGTGGGGAAGGCAATGCGTTTGACAGGAAACGAAGGGATAAGGTAAAAGGACGTTTGGAAAAAAAATTTGAAAATTTTCAAACTGGTGAAATTTAATCTTGACCCTTGAAATATAGGCAAACCGTGGGCGTTTAGAGTTATTCGCTTTACCTATCTTTTTGCAAAAAAACCAACACGTCCTAGAGGTAAACTCATTTGTTTCCAGTGATACACATCTTCAACACTTTATGGACTTCCTTGTGCCCGCGTCCGAATCAATACGCAGACACGTAGGAGAAATGGCCCAAGAGGAAGTGCACACCGCAAGGCTTGATTCGTTAGGTGATGACGATGCAGTAGAGTTGGCGGAACAGTACCAGGCGGAGCGAATGGAGGGGAGGGTAGTTAGTCAGGCGGCGCGGGCTCGTCCTATGTCAATGATCGCGGCCGCGAGGCCCATTAGTCAAGCAGAGCCTGACCATTGGCACACCAAGCCAGACAGATCCACTCTTACGCTGAAGGAGTTGGAGGGAATAAGGAGGAAGTACCAAATTCCTTCAGAAATAAGGTTGAGACTACCCACATCCAAGGAGAGGGCGTCAGATATACGACCAGACGAATTTAGCCTGTACGAGGAAGTGCTGCGAGGGGGTTCGAGGCTACCTCTCCCCCAAATAGTGGTGGACGTGCTAAACAAGTTGGAAGTGGTGCCAAGGCAGCTGATGCCGAACGCCTGAAAGATAGTAATGGCCTGCGCGAGTACCTGGCAGCAGGCGACCGGAGGGACGGCAATGACAATGTAGGAGTTCTTCTCCTGCTACAAGGCGTCCGGTCAGCAGGAGACGTGGGTGACTCAGCAAGCAGTGGCGGGTCGAGGCTTAGTGGCGGGCCTACCATCTTCGGTGAAGGGGTAGAGGCCGAGATGGTTCTTCGTGTCGGCGAACGGTGGGGGGGGGGAGTTTGCACATCATGGAAAGTTCCCACGAAATTGGTGGAGCTAAAGTTAGACATGGAGGCCGAAGACAGAGTAAAGAAGGTAAGGGAGTGGAGGGAGGAGAAGGGAGTGAGGTGGGACGAGCTGGTCCTTCCTTCAACATTGTTTGCCCTAAACTTGGGACCGCAACCGTTCGAAGAGAATCCGGCGAGGGAGGAAATGGAGGTACGGAGGAAGGCGGAGGAGGAGAATGAGAGGAGGTTGTTCGCCAAGGCGGAAAAATACAAGAAGGCGCAATTGGGGCCTGCCTCGAAGCTGGTGATGAGGAAGCGGATCTGACCGCATCCCAAGCCGGTGTGCGACAAAGACCTAACTGGCTTCGCCCCTCTGCCGCCCCCAGTAGACCCGCTGAAGGTGAGGGGCAAGCAGGAGGTGGAGGCGGTTGTGAAGAAGCCAAGGAAAAAGATAGGGGGCGTAGAGGGGGGGAAAGATGCCCCTGTTTTGAAAAAGATGAAGGTTGGGGGGGAGGCTGCCCCTGTTGGGAAGGAGTTGAAGGAAAGGAGGGCGGAGGAGGCCCTAGAGAAGGAGAAACCGAAGGAGGGGGAGATCAAGGAGGGCGTAGAAGAAGAGACCGTCCAAGTGGCTAAGGAAAAGCTGGGCCTAAGTACCCCCATGGTGCCGATGGTGGCGGCGGCACCAGAAGTAAGCTCAAGCCCCCGCGAGGGGAAAGCGAGGATCAGCAAGCCAGTGACAAGTGCCGCGCTGGCGACCGCCTTGTACCATGCGCGTGCGCTGGCAGGTCACTCGGCGGAAGGGGAGGGGGCCAGGGCCGCAGCCGACCGCTTTGTTGGAGTGGTGGAAGATGCGGCGGTGCGCTCGACGGCGCGTTTGTCGGAGGCCAATCTACTGAGAGGGTTTTACTTAGCCCAAATGGAGGCAGCAACTCTGGTGACCGCCCTGATGAACAAGACGGCGCGCGCTAGGGTGGAAGTGGAGCCACTAAGGGCCCAATTGGAAGGGGCAAAATCAGAGCTCCAGAATCTAAGGGCGGAGACGGTGGGGTGGAGGAAGACCGCCAGGAGTGCGTGCGCCAAGGGTTTGAAGTATGCGCAGAGGGCGAAGGTCATGGAAGTGTTGGCGGTAGTGCATAAGAACGCGGCGGAGCGAGCTGGTGCCGAGCTCATCGCAACCAAGTCAGAGCTTGAAGCGGAGCACCACAAGGTGATCTCGCTTGATTTCCAATTGGCGGGTGAGCAGAAGAAACTACAGGAGGCCTAGAGAGCCTGCACCACTGCCCACGAAAGATGGGAGGAGGCCATGTCCAGCAACGAAGATCTGGTTAAGGATAAGGAATAGGCCGATAGTTGGATTGCGGCATTGGAGAAGGAACTGGCGGAGGAAAGGGCGAAGTTGGCATCTAAGAGGGCGGCGTACCCCGACCTGTGTATGGCGGTGGTGGAGCAATTCAAGGGGTCCACCGACTTCCAGATGGCCATAAATGTCACGATTGCGAGCAGCCTGGCGAAGGAAGGTAGTGGGGGGGTTGGGCCGTCGGAAGAGGCCGCTAGAGGCAGAAGCAAAGAGGAAGTTATCCAGAGTTTCCAGCGGTCGAATTTTTATAAGCATGAAATGGTTGAGTTCTGGGACAGCAGTTGGAAGACCTTCAAACATAAAGCTGAAGAGTTGTTCCCAGAAGTGGACTTTAGCCGCGTGCAGATAAACGAAAACAACGTTGCCCAGACCCCCCTAGACGAGGGGGGTGAGGAAGAAGATCTGGTCTCTACTGAGGAGGACTGATCTATGTAAAAACTTTGTTTTTGTTTGGTTTTGTTTTGTTTTGTTTTTTTTTGTTTTGTTTTTGGCATGTAATTTCTGCAGCAAGTTGTATGTAACCGTAAGTTTTGTAAGTAAAACGAGTTTTCGTTTGTATCATTGTTGTCCTTATTTCTTCTAAGTCGTAAATTTGAAAATAATAAAAATGGCAGAGAAGAATTTAAGGAAGAATGGTTGTAAGAGTAAGACGCGTGTATGAATTGTGAAACTTGCTAGTAAGTTGTGATGTAAAAAGTTTAGGAATGGGCAGCTAGCTTGACTTGTTAGAAAACTATGATGCACAAAGTGTTAAAAATAGACGTGCACGAAAATGCGAAAAATGTTAAAAATCAAAGATGGGCGTGGACGACCATGGACCTGGATCCTGACTTCATTAAAAATGTAGAATTAGGAATGTAAAAATTGTTAAAAAATGTTGTAGTATGGACCGGGATTTTAACTAAGTCTTCATTCGAGTTCCGACTAAGACTGGGAAGGCTCTGACATTTTGAATTGACGCAGTTCTGCCGAGCTCTTCGTGCTCAGTCTGGCTAGCTGAGGCTTGATTAACTTAGTTTGGCTGAGCTCTTCGTGCTCAGTCTGGCTGAGGTTTGATTAACTTAGTCTGGCTGAGCTCTTCGTGCTCAGTCTGGCTGAGGCTTGATTAACTCAGTCCGGCTAAGTTTTTCGTGCTCAGTCTGATTGAGGCTTGATTAGTTCAGTTTAACACATCATTATAGAAACACAACGCAGATAACGGAGATACCAAGTCATTGTCATTTAAGGCATAGCCTATTGATCAGAAATTTACACCATGGATGAAAAGAACAAAAATAACCAAGTGTGTAGATTGTCATACAGCAAGTGATCAATACAAAAATAGGACATGGTACTTTACTAGAAATAACGCTTTAAGTGTTCAGCGTTCCACGGGTGGGGGAGGTCTCGGCATTCCATATCCTGGAGTCGGTAAGTGTCCGGGCGAGGCCTGGCCTTAATAACGTAAGGTCCTTCCCACTTGGCTGCCAGCTTGCCCTCGGCAGGGTTTTTGGTGGTGAGAGTTGCATCGCGTAAAACTAGGTCCCCAACAGCGACCTCCCTCGGTCAGACTTTGCGGTTATAGTGCGCTTTCATTTTCTGTTGATACGAGGCCTGTCTGACAGCAGTGGTCTCTCGGAGCTCTTCAATCAGGTTTAAGTCAACCCGTCGTAATTCTTCGGTGAGTTCAGGATTCGGGTACAGAACCCTCGGGCTTGGCAGGCCGATTTCCACTGGAATGACCGCCTCAGCCCCGTATCTCAAGCGAAAGGGGGTCTCTCCAGTGAGGGTTCGAGCAGTAGTGCGGTAGGCCCAGAGTACATTTGGCAATTCCTTAGCCCAGAGTCCCTTAGCGGCTTCCAACTTAGTTTTGATGATTTTCAGGAGAGAGCGGTTGGTAACCTCTACTTGCCCATTGGCTTGGGGATGGCCTGGGGAAGAGAAACATAGCTGAATGTGAAGCTCTGCGTAGAATTTCTGAACTTGGCATTGTCGAATTGTTTGCCGTTGTCTGAGACGATAGCTTGAGGGATGCCAAATTGACATACGATCGACTGCCAAATAAATCTGGTTGTGCTGCGTTCGGTGATTGTGGGGAGGGGTTCCGCTTCCACCGATTTAGTGAAGTAGTCAATGGCGACGATGGCAAACTTGGTTTGGCCCCTACCGATGGGCAATGGGCCAACTAAGTCGATCCCCCATTTGGCGAATGGGTAGGGACTACAAAGTGTGATTAGTTATGTCGGCAGGGCATGGGGATGTTGGCGAAGCGCTGACACTTGTCGCACTTAAGTACGAACTCAGTGGCATCTTGGTTGAGAGTAGGCCAGAAATAACCGGTGCAGAGTATCTTATGAGCCAACGACCACACACAGAATGGTTGCCACATACACCCTCGTGAACTTCCCTCATCACATAGGTCGCTTGGGAAGGGCTGAGGCACCTGAGGTAAAGGCGTGAAAATCCTCGTTTGTACAGGAGGCCGTTGATGAGGATGTAATTGGACGACCGGGCTCTTATTTTGGCGGCCTGCTGTTTGTCTTCGGGTAATTCCCCATTTGTCAAGAATAGAAGGATGTCCGCTGCCTAAGGGATAGGTTCATTTTGGAGGAAGTGGACCTCTAGCTGAGTTGGCGAAGTGGAAGGTTGGGCCAGGTATTCAAGACGAACTCCGTGGCTGAGGTCGGATTGGTCAGCCGAGGCTAATTGGGCCATTTCATCTGCCTTGGAGTTTTCTGACCGAGGGATGTGTTTGATGTGGAAAGTGTTAAAAAGGCGAACAAGGGGGACTGCAATATCCCTATAGGCTCGTATTGTGTTGTCCTTGGCGTCGAATTCCCCCGTGATTTGTCCGACGATCAATTGGGAATCACTGAACACTCGGATATGGCTCACACCAATGTCTTTGGCTAGGCAAAGACTTGCTATCAGGGCCTCATACTCAGCCTCATTATTGCTTGTGTCAAACAGGAAGCGGAGAGCACACTTAAAATAACCATCATCGGGGGCGGTGAGGATAAGACCAGCCCCACTGCCTTCTTTGCGCGATGACCCATTGACATTGAGGGTCCAAGAGTGGGGATCTTCTGCCTCAGTGTTGAATTGCTTGGGCGGGGGGGCCGTGTTTGGAGTGGGATTAGTGAATTCCAAGATAAAATCGGCGACCGCCTGTCCTTTGATCGCTGTTCAAGGTCGGTAGGAGATTTCAAATTGGCTGAGCTCAACTGACCATTACATAAGTCTGCCGGATAACTCTGGTTATTGCATGATCTTCTTCAAAGGTTGGTCAGTGAGGACCACTATGGAGTGAGCTTGGAAGTAAGGTCGGAGTCGTCTTGAGGCTATGACCAAGGCCAAGGCCATTTTTTCCAGCAATAGGTAGTTCTGTTCTACTCCCCTGAGAGCCCAGCTAATGTAATAAACCAGGCGTTGTATGGAGCCGTCCTTCCTGATAAGGGCCGCACTGACTGCGGTGCTCGATACGGCTAAGTAGAGAAAAAGGGGCTCTCCCGTGAGCGCTTGAGAGAGTAGGGGGGTTGGCCATGCACTGCTTCAACTGTTGGAAAGCCTCTTCAGATTCGGTCGTCCACTCGAAAGCCTGCCGGAGGACTTTAAAAAAGGGGAGGCACTTGTCTATTGCGCGAGAAATAAAGCAGTTGAGGGCAGCGACTCTGCCGGTAAGCCTTTGAACCTCTTTAACCGTTCTGGGTGACTGCATTTCTACCAGGGACTTGATCTTTTCGGGGTTGGCCTCAATACCCCGTTGATACTTACGTAGGGTGCCGAAGGTCTCCCCCAGGTCTGCCAGATGATCAGAGGAGAGTTTGCTCTTGACTAGCATGTCATCGACGTACACTTCCATGTTTCGACCTATCTGGTGATGAAAAACAGCATTGACCAACCGTTGGTAAGTTGCTCCGGCATTTTTCAACCCAAATGGCATGACATGGAAGTGGTAGGTTCCCCGGTCAGTGATGAAGGAGGTGTGTTCCTGGTCAGACGAGTGCATCCAAATTTGATTGTAGCCAGAGAAGGCGTCCATGAAACTGAGCATTTGATGACCTGCCGTGGTGTCGACAAGCAGATCTATGCGAGGAAGGGGATAACTGTCTTTGGGGCAAGCTCGATTGAGATCGGAGTAGTCAACGCAGAGTCGCCATTTACCATTGTTTTTACGGCCAAGACCACATTTGATAGCCATCTAGGGTAGTCCACGTTCTTAACAAACTATGCCTCCAGTAGCTTATCTACCTCAGAAGCAATAAGAGCGTTACGTTCTGGGTGGAAGATGCGCTGCTTCTGGTAGAAAGGTCGGAAATGGGGTTCGATGCTCAAACGATGAGTGATGAAGGAAGGATCGATACTCAGCATGTCGGAATGGGTCCAAGCAAACACATCATTGTGCTCGGTCAAGAGGGCTGTAAGATTGGTCTTGGCTTGAGGGGATAGTTGGCTGCCGATCTTGGCTGTTTTTGCTGGGTTAGTGGGATCAATAGGGACTTCAACAAGTTCTTCTACTGGTTCCCCTCTGACTAACTCGTCTTCATCTCTAATGTCGAGTCCTTCGATGATCATGGTCTCCTTCAGCTTAACCTCTTTGAGTGAAGCGACGTAGCATTCTCTGGCCACAGTCTGCTCTCCCCTCACGGTGCCGACTCCGAGGTCGGTAGGAAATTTCATGGCCAGATGGTACGTAGATGTGACAGCTTGAAAAGCGTTAAGGGCGGTGCGACCGAGGATGATGTTATAAGCAGAGGGGCAGTCGACGACGATAAAAGTGAGCAACTTAGTGGTCTGCCGTGAGTATTCCCCAATGGTGATAGGAAAATCGATGGAGCCTATGGAGGTCACCCAGTCTCCAGTGAAGCCAACCAGTGGGGTTTGGAGAGGGGACAAATTTTCTTCCCCAACCTTAAGCAGGCGATAGGCGTTTAGGAAGATGATGTTTGAAGAACTACCGTTGTCGATGAGCACCCGTTTGACTTTGTAATTGGAGAGGAGGGCAGAGATGACGATGGGGTCGTCATGGGGGTAACGGATGCCTGTGCAATCGGCCTCCGTAAAGGTGATGGGCTCCATCCACTGCTTGGGGTGTTTGAAAGGGCGGTCCAATGTTGTAACTTCTTTATCTGAGCCCTGCCTTATTTTTCTGAGTTCTGCCCGTTGAGTTGAACAGGATGGTCCTCCACAAGCAAGCTCGCCAGCAATAACTCTGATCTCTCCAACCGGGGGACAAGGTTGCCTTGTGCCCGGGGTTGTTGTGGGGGCCGATCATGGCCTTGGTTAGGTTGTGCGGGTTGTCGAGGAGGGGTGCGCTGGTGGTTGTTTCTGGTAGGTTCAGTCCTTTGCCTTTGCTGAGGGCGGGCTGCCGTGAACCGACTGAGACGCCCCTGGCGTATCAAGTCCTCGACTTGGTCTTTGAGGTTAACACACTCCTCGGTATTATAGTCGTGGTCCTGATGAAAGCGGCAGTATTTAGACTGGTCTCGCCGGTTGGAAGGAGACCGCGACGGTTGGGGCCATTTTAAGGGATAATCTCGTTGGATCTGGTTCATGACTTGTTTTATGGGGGAATTGAGGGGTGTGTATCATTCGAACCAGCTGGACGGTTGGGTAGGCGCCGACCGATCGGCTCGGGCAGGTCGGTCGATATACTAAGGTGTTTGGTGAGTGTACTGGGTGTTTCTAGTTTCAAAGTCCTTTCTCTTCTCTCTGGAGGTCAGGTTTTTGGCTGTAGGATCTTGTCGGGCAGTTAGGGAATCTTCGGCGTTCATGTATTTTTGGGCTTTAGAGAGTAGGGTTGCCATGAAGGTCGGGGGGTTTTTGGAGAGAGAAAAAAGGAAATCAGATGATCGTAGACCGGCCATGAAAGCCGTGAGAATGACCTTGTCGTCGTTTTCCGCTACCTGTAGGGCTTTGGTGCTGAAGCGGGTGACGAAGCTGCGCAGCGACTCCCCCTACGTCTGACGGATGTTGAGGAGTTGGGTTGCCGGACGCCGCTGGTGCTGGGCACCAATGAAATGGCTGAGAAATGAGTCACTTAGGTGCTGGAAAGTAGAGACAGAGTCTGTTGGCAGTTGACTAAACCAGAGTCGAGCCAATCCCTTAAGTGTTACGGGGAAAGCCCGACACATGATCTCGTCAGGGAATGCATGGAGGACCATGAGGGTCCTGTAAGTCTCCAAATGGTCGACTGGGTCCATTGTGCCGTCGAAAGAGTCGATCGAGGGCATTTTGAACTTAGGAGGTAGGGGTTTGTCCCTAATGGAGGCAACAAATGGTGAGTTGGCTGTGGTGAAGGGTTTATTCTGTATGTTCTGCATGACTCCTTGAAGTTGGAGTTTCATGGCTCGGAGTTCTGCATCCCAAAGAGGAACGTTGTCACCACCGGAATGCAGCGGAGGCTGGACACTACTGGCCTCTTCCTCAGGGGTGGGTGCCTGGACCGATGGATGTGGAGCCCGAGGTGGTGGGTTCATATCTGGAGGAGGGGATTGCAAACCTTCCAAGTTTGATAGGTGGAACTGTTGGATAGGATGGCTCGGGGCTCATTCTCGGTTGGGTGGGATATCTTGAGGTGGAGGAGGAGGGATGGGAAGGTCTCTTTGAAGCAGAGCATTGATCAGGGCCTAGTTTTGTTCGGCTAAGCGGTTAATGCTGTTGGTGAGTCCTGTGAAATACTGCGATGGGTTGTTTGGGTTAGGAGGGTTGGCTTGGGGGTCGGCAACGTTGTATTGAGAGGCCATGGATCTAGTTGTGACCATCCACCTTGGTGGGTGGCAGATAAGGATTATCGGGGATGGGTCTCCGGCGCTAATGAGCACAATTGCCACACGGAGCAGAAAGTTTCCCACAGACGGCGCCAACTGATGCTACTGAGTGCTCCGGATGGAACGGGTCAAGTTGATCCACACTTCTCAAACCGTTGCCCGAGCGTCGTACCCACGGAGAGACCTGCACAAAAGTTCAACGGGGAAAAGGGAGTCCCCCAGCGAACCCTCCGACGATCAAGTTAGAGAAGGAGAGGATGAAGGAATGTAGAGATAGAATGGTGATAGAGAACTTAACCTTCTCCTTGTCGTCGAAGCTTGCTTATATCCTTTGCTCATTATTTCCTTGTCCACCCCAAGCTGTCATGTTGGTCGAAAGTCTATGTTCTAGCTTGCCTTGTTCATGGTGAAACTGTTCTGTTCCGACGTGAAGGGTATCGTAATACATGCAGCAGGGAAACTCATTAATGGCTGATGTGTGGTGCAATAACTCCGCAGGATCTTTGTCTGCTGATGTGGCTGGTTCTTCACTTGCCAAGTGTTTAGATGTCATTGGTGCTTGGTGTAACGTTGGGCTTCAAGAATGTTGGGTTTTAGTATTTGAATCATGGACTGGGGCTTAAGTGGTGGGCCATGTCCTTTATGGGCCCACCCATGTCAATATATATATATATATATTATATTATATTGTATACTAGAAGCGTGCACACACGCCGTGTAATATATTATTATTCAAATTTGAAAGTAAAAAAGGCAAATTTGATTTTCAAAATTTGAAACTGCTATGGCAGTTAACTGCCGTGAAGAACGTGTGGAGGTGTAAGAGATTTTTTTTTTACTTATTTATTATTCAATTTACACGTGGTAAAAAGTTTCCAGAGACAAAATTTAAGCCTAATTTAATTAATAGTATAGATAGTATTAGCATAGATATGTAGGCTAGAGTATGGTGAAAATTTTTATGCAAAATTTGATCCTTGATGAAATCCTGATTCCGTCCGCATCTTTGTATATATATATATATATAATTGCTCTCCTATATAATAATAAAGTTATTTAAATTATTAATTAAAATATATTTTTAACATCATTAAAAACTGTTAATTAACTTGATAATTTATTAATAAAATGGACGATTTGTTATGAAATTAGAAGTCTTAGAGTATAGAATATAATTTCTAAAACTACAAAAAATGATTTATATTTTAATCAAATCTTAAAGATTGTATTTATAATTTATCTTTTCTTCTTTTAATAGTATTTTATTTAGTCTTTTATTAATATAATTTATAAGATAGAAATAATTTAAATAAAAAAAATGATTAGGTAGAATGTGCTTTCAGATTTTGTTTCCCTATCAACTACCAAAATAAGAAATAATCAAATGTACTTTGCTCTTATCATTGGTGTTGAGAGACGTCTTTCTTTTTTTTTTAAAGGACAAAGTACATTTGATTATTTTTTATTTGAGTAATGCTATAGACTACTAGTTTGTCATCACTAATCCCACCACTAGTGAGGTGGTAATTGAAAAAAAAAAAAAAAAACAAGGCATAAACACACTGTGACAGGGGGTGGGACACACCGCTACATTATTAGAGCCACTACTAATTAGTGGTCTAAAGTATTTCTCCCAATGATAAATACCGACTCCCTCCCTATCTCTCCAATCAGTCTTTTCTCATATCTTTTGCTTTCACTTTTTGGGTTTTTTTGTCCATTCACTGAGGAAGAAATTAAGCATGGAATTAGAAAGAACAACAACGAGGTCTCTACTGGTTGAAGAAATGCCTGACATTAATGGCGGCGACACTCCCATTCCGAGTGGTCCTTCCACCACCACCACCACCACCACCACCACACGGCGGTGCTCCTCCTTGGAACATTTGTATCCGTCAGTGGTTCCTTTTCTTTTGGTTCAGCTGTAAGTACTCCACAAATCTGTATCT
>JAPPVO010004330.1:15000-29450 GCA_030407325.1 Camellia japonica | reverse complement strand
AAACAACTAAAAACAGGTTTTTAGTATGTCAAAACAAAGCCGAAAGGCTACTTAGATGGCATCTAAGAGGCTTGAAATCGAAGGCATGCAAAATGGCCAAAACATGGGGGCATTCAAGGCATGCTTTCAAAGCGTTAAAGAGGCGACTAAGGTGAGCATACAAGCACACCAAAAGGTCTGAAATAGCATGCTAGGTGGTTCCAAACCATCAAAAATGAAGCAAGCATGGCATGCTACACATTCATGCTCTTGAGGCCAACAGGCCAAATGTAAAGGGGCTATATGATGCATGCCAAGATTGACCAAAACAACTTAGGACAGAGCTAAAGCATGTCAAAATAAGCATATAAGCTTCATGGATCTAGGCCTAAAACATGCTAGAAAGAAGGCATACAAACCTAGAGCAAGTTAAGGCAATACAAGGCATTACAAAGCATCTATGCGAAGCATGCAAGGAGTGCTAAAACCAACTTAAAACAGAGTTTAATCATGGCATAATAGGCATGAAAAACAGCCAAGACATGCTCAAAACACAACCAAACATGGTGCTCCTTTGGAGGCCAAAACTTGCCCTTTTCAAGGACATCAAGGAGAGGGGGTGGCCCTCTCCTTTTGGAGACTTCAAGGCACCATCTCCACCACTGAAATCCCTCAAGATTTCAGTGGTGGAGAGGCCCAAGCACCAAAGTCTCGGAGCTCTCACAAAATGGCCTAAAAATGGCCCTTTTCAAGGCCTAAGGGTGGTCAAACCTACCCAAAGTGCAAAACACTCTTGATAAACAATAAAGAGGGTTAAAAATCAGAACTTTTATGTGTTATGGACTAAGCACAAAAACAACTCTAAGCTAGGTAAAAACAAGGTGCAAAAATCGGGTAAATAAAGTAAGTTTTGTTACCTTTGAAGACCACCTTCACAAAGGTTGGAGTTGTTGGTTCCTTGAGCTCCAAACTAGTCAAGAACTTCAAGAACAAGCCCTTAGCACCTCAGTTCCAAGAGGAAGGTGAAACACTAGGTGTTGATGTGCAATAGTAAGGCACAAACACCTAGTGTACAAAACAAGAAAGAAAGAGAGAGATAGGATAGATACACAAAACCTAACCTAAAACCAGAGTTTCTCCCCCTCCTAAAATGTCTAACTCTCCAAAAATTCTAACCCTTGAGCCAAGAGAAGAGGCTTCTCTTGTATAGGCACCCAAAGCTTACAAGTTAAGGCATCAAAAAGGCTCATCCCTCCATACACGTGTATGGAGGGGAAACAAGCACCAGAAAGCTGTCTGAAAATATCTCCAAAAACAGCTGTAAAGTGTCCGGCCGGCAAAGAGTGTCATTTTGACAAAACTTAGTGCCGGTCGGCACAAAACAGTGCCGGTCGGCACAATAAAGTGCCGATGGCAACACCAGCCAGCCAGTGGCCTCTAGCCACAGCCGGTGGTGTGTGGGGGTGCCTCACAAAGCATTCCCTGCCCTTCCAAAGCAAAACACAAGTGTTTGGTGCAAAACCAAACACAAAACGGTCGAGTTCGGAAGTCCTGAGGCAAGGCGCGCGGGCCGAGAACTCCGGGAACTCCAAACGAACGCAAACATGGATAATCACCAAGTGTTCAAGCGGTGACGTCCAGGTCTTGAGGACAGTCAAAAATGGGGTGTCTACAGCAGCATGCCATGCCAAGGCCATGGCCAGCAGCATGCCATGCCCAGGCCAAGGCAGCCAAGCCAAAGCCAGCAGCATGCCATGCCAAGGCCATGGCCAGCAGCATGCCATGCCGCGGCCAAGGCAGCCAAGCCAAAGCTAGCAGCATGCCTTGCAAAGGCCATGGCCAGCCGCATGCCATGCCAAGGCCAAAAGCAGCCAAGCCAAAGCAGCAGGCCATGCCAAGGCCAGGCCAGCAGCATGCCATGCCAAGGCCAAGGCAGCCTAGCCAAAGCTAGCAGCATGCCTTGCTAAGGCCAAGGAAGCCAAGCCAAAGCCAGCAGCATGCCATGCCAAGGCCAAGCTAGCCAAGCCAAAGCCAGCAGCATGCCCTGCCAAGGCCAAGGCCAAGGCCAGCAGCTTGCCGTGCCAAGGCCAAGGCAGCCAAGCCAAAGCCAGCAGCATACCATGCCCAGGCCATGGCCGGCCGCATGCCATGCCCAGGCCAAGGCAGCCAAGCCAAAGCCAGCATCATGCCATGCCCAGGCCAATGCCAGCAGCACGCCATGCCAAGGCCAAGGCAGCCAAGCCAAAGCCAGCAGCATGCCATGCCAAGGCCAGCAGCATGCCGTGCCAAGGCCAAGGCCAAGGGCACCAGCATGCCATGCCAAGGCCAAGGCAGCCACGCCAAGGCCAAGGCAGCCACGCCAAAGCCAGCAACATGCCATGCCAAGGCCATGGCCAGCAGCATGCCACGCCAAAGCCAAGGCAGCCAAGCCAAAGCCGGCAGCATGCCATGCCAAGGCCGTGGCCACCAGCATGCCATGCCAAGGCCAAGGCAGCCAAGCCAAAGCCAGCAGCATGCCATGCCCAACAGCATGCCATGCCCAGGCCAAGGCAGCCAAGCCAAAGCCAGCAGGATGCTATGCCTAGGCCATGGCCGGCCGCATGCCGTGCCCAGGCCAAGGCAGGCAAGCCAAAGCCAGCAGCACGCCATGCCAAGGCCAACGCTAGCAGCACGCCATGCCAAGGCCAAGGCAGCCAAGCCAAAGCCAACAACATGCCATGCCAAGGCCAAGGCCAAGGCCAGCAGCATGCTGTGCCAAGGCCAAGGCAGCCTAGCCAAAGCCAGCAGCATGCCATGCCAAGGCCAGGGCCACCAGCATGCCATGCCAAGGCCAAGGCCACCAGCATGCCATGCCAAGGCAAAGGCAGCCACGCCAAAGCCAACAACATGCCATGCCAAGGCCATGGCCAGCAGCATGCCACGCCAAAGCCAAGGCAGCCAAGCCAAAGCCAGCAGCATGGCATGCCCAGGCCAAGGCCAGCAGCATGCCATGCCAAGGCCAAGGCAGGCAAGCCAAAGCCAGCAGTGTGCCATGCCAAGGCCAAGGCCAGCAGCCTGCCATGCCAAGGCCGAGGCAGGCAAGCCAAAGCCAGCAGCATGCCATGCCAAGGCCAAGGCCAGCAGCATGCCGTGCGAAGGCCAAGGCAGGCAAGCCAAAGCCAGCAGCATGCCATGCCAAGGCAATGGCCAGCAGCATGCCCTACCAAGGCCAAGGCAGGCATGCCAAAGCCAACAGCATGCCATGCCAAGGCCAAGGCCAACAGCATGCCATGCGAAGGCCAAGGCAGGGAAGCCAAAGCTAGCAGCATGCCAGGCCAGGGCCAAGTGCGGCAGCATGCCATGTGAAGGCCAAGGCAGGCAAGCCAAAGCCAGCAGCATGCCATGCCAAGGCCAAGGCAGGAAAGCCAAAGCCAGCAGCATGCCATGCCCAGGCCAAGGCCAGTAGCATGCCAAGCCAAGGCCAAGGCAGCCAAGCCAAAGCCAGCAGCATCCCTTGCCAAGGCCATGGCCAGCAGCATGCCATGCCAGGGCCAATGCAGCCCAGCCAAAGCCAGCAGCATGCCATGCCCCGGCCATGGCCAGCAGCATGCCATGCCAAGGCCAAGGCAGGCAAGCCAAAGCCAGCAGCATGCCATGCCAAGGCCAAGGCCAGCAGAATGCCATGCCAAGGCCAAGGCAGGCAAGCCAAAGCCAGCAGCATGCCAAGCGAAGGCCAAGGAAGGGAAGCCAAAGCCAGCAGCATGCCATGCCAAGGCCAAGGCTGGCAAGCCAAAGCGAGCAGCATGCCATGCCAGGGCCAAGGCAGCCTAGCCAAAGCTAGCAGCATGCCATGCCCCGGCCAAGGCCAGCCGCGTGCCATGCCAAGGCCAAGGCAGCCAAGTCGAAGCCAGCCGCATGCCATGCCAAGTCCTAGGCCAGCAGCCAAGCCAAAGCCAGCACGATGCCATGCCAAGGCCATCGCCAGCAGCCTGCTATGCCAAGGCCAAGGCAGCCAAGCCAAAGCCAGCAGCATGCCATGCCAAGGCCAAGGCCAGTAGCGTGCCATGCTAAGGCCAATGCAGGCGAGCCAAAGCCAGCAGCATGCCATGCCCAGGCCAAGGCCAGTAGCATGCCATGCCAAGGCCAAGGCAGCCAAGCCGAAGCCAGCCGCATGCCATGCCAAGGCCAAGGCCAGCTGCGTGCCATGCCAAGGCCAGGGCCGCCAAGCCAAAGCCAGCAGCATGCCAAGCCAAGGCCATGGCCAGCAGCATGCCATGCCAGGGCCAAGGCAGCCCAGCCAATGCCAGCGGCATGCCATGCCCAGGCCATGGCCAGCAGCATGCCATGCCAGGGCCAAGGCAGCCCAGCCAAAGCCCGCGGCATGCCATGCCCAGGCCACGGCCAGCAGCATGCCATGCCAAGCCCAAGGCTGCCAAGCCAAAGCCAGCAGCATGCCATGCGAAGGCCAAGGCCAGCAACATGCCATGCGAAGGCCAAGGCCAGCAACATGCCATGTGAAGGCCAGGTAGGCAAGCCAAAGCCAGCAGCATGCCATGCCAAGGCCAAGTCCAGCAGCATGCCATGCGAAGGCCAAGGCAGGCAAGCCAAAGCCAGCAACATGCCATGCCAAGGCCAAGGCAGGAAAGCCAAAGCCGGCAGCATTCCATGCCCAGGCCAAGGCCAGCAGCATGCCAGGGCAAGGCCAAGGCAGCCAAGCCAAAGCCAGCAGCATGCCATGCCAAGCCCACGGCCAGCAGCATGCCATGCCAGGGCCAAGGCAGCCCAGCCAAAGCCAGCAGCAGGCCATGCCCAGGCCATGGCCAGCAGCATGCCATGCTAAGGCCAAGGCAGCCTAGCCAAAGCAAGCCGCATGCCATGCCAAGGCCATGGCCAGCAGCATGCCATGCCAGGGCCAAGGCAGCCCAGCCAAAGCCAGCAGCATGCCATGCCCAGGCCATGGCCAGCAGCATGCCATGCAAAGGCCAAGGCAGCCAAGCCAAAGCCAGCCGCATGCCATGCCAAGGCCAAGGCCACCAGCATGCCATGCGAAGGCCAAGGCAGGCAAGCCAAAGCCAGCAGCATGCCATGCCATGCCGTTACCAAGGCAAGCAGCATGCCATGCCGAGGCCAAGGCAGGCAAGCCAAAGCTTGCAGGAAGCCATGCCAAGGCCAAGGCAGGCAAGCCAAAGCCAGCAGCATCCCATGCATAAGCCAAGGCCAGCATCATGCCATGTCAAGGCCAAGGCAGCCAAGCCAAAGCCAGCAGCATGCCACGCCAAGGCCATGGCCAGCAGCTTGCCATGCAAGGGCCAAGGCAGCCCAGCCAAAGCCAGCAGCATGCCATGCCCAGGCCATGGCCAGCAGCAAGCCATGCCATGGCCAAGGCTGCCAAGCCAAAGCCAGCAGCATGCCATGCCAAGGCCAAGGCCAGCAGCCTGCCATGCCAAGGCCAAGCCAGGAAAGCCAAAGCCAGCAGCGTGCCATGCCAAGGCCGAGGCCAGCAGCATGTCATGCGAAGGCCAAGGCAGGCAAGCCAAAGCCAGCAGCATGCCATGCCAAGGCCATGGCCAGCAGTATGCCATACCAAGGCCAAGGCAGGCATGCCAAAGCCAGCAGCTTGCCAGGCCAAGGCCAAGGCCAGGAGCATGCCATGCCAAGGCCAAGGCAGGCAAGCCAAAGCCAGCAGCATGCCATGCCAAGGCCAAGTGCAGCAGCATGCCATGCGAAGGCCAAGGCAGGCAAGCCAAAGCCAGCAGCATGCCATGCCAAGGCCAAGGCAAGAAAGCCAAAGCCAGCAGCATGCCGTGCCCAGGCCAAGGCCAGCAGCATGCCAAGCCAAGGCCAAGGCAGCCAAGCCAAAGCCAGCAGCATGCCTTGCCAAGGCCATGGCCAGCAGCGTGCCATGCCAGGGCTAATGCAGCCCAGCCAAAGCCAGAAGCATGCCACGCCAAGGCCATGGCCAGCAGCATGCCATGCCAAGGCCAAGGCCAGCAGCATGCCATGCGAAGGCCAAGGCAGGCAAGCCAAAGCCAGCAGCATGCCATGCCAAGGCCAAGGCCAGCAAGCCAAAGCCAGCAGCATGCCATGCCACGGCCATGGCCAGCAGCATGCCATGCGAAGGCCAAGGCAGGCATGCGAAAGCCAGCAGCTTGCCAGGCCAACGCCAAGGCCAGCAGCATGCCATGCGAAGGCCAAGGCAGGCAAGCCAAAGCCAGCAGCATGCCATGCCAAGGCCAAGTGCAGCAGTATGCCATGCGAAGGCCAAGGCAGGCAAGCCAAAGCCAGCAGCATGCCATGCCAAGGCCAAGGCAAGAAAGCCAAAGCCAGCAGCATGCCGTGCCCAGGCCAAGGCCAGCAGCATGCCAAGCCAAGGCCAAGGCGGCCAAGGCAGCCAAGCCAAAGACAGCAGCATGCCTTGCCAAGGCCATTGCCTAGCATGCCATGCCAGGGCCAATGCAGCCCAGCCAAAGCCAGCAGCATGCCATGCCCAGGCCATGGCCAGCAGCATGCCATGCCAAGGCCAAGGTAGCCAAGCAAAAGCCAGAAGCATGCCATGCCAAGGCCATGGACTGCAGCATGCCATGCCAAGGCCAAGGCAGCCAAGCCAAAGCCAGCAGCATGCCATGCCAAGGCCAAGGCCAAGGCCAGCAGCATGCGATGCCAAGGCCAAGGCAGCTAAGCCAAAGCCAGCAGCATGCCATACCAAGGCCATAGCCAGCAGCATGCCATGCCAAGGCTAAGGCAGGCAAGCCAAAGCCAGCAGCATGCCATGCCATGGCCAAGGCAGCCAAGCCGAAGCCAGCAGCATGCCATGCCAAGGCCAAGGCAGGCAAGCCAAAGCCAGCAGCATGCCATGCCAAAGCCAAGGCCAGCAGCATGCCATGCCAAGGCTAAGGCAGCCAAGCCAAAGCCAGCAGCATGCCATGCCAAGGCCAATGAAAGTAGCATGCATGCCAAGGCCAAGGCAGGCAAGCCAAAGCCAGCAGCCTGCCATGCCAAGGCCGTGGCCAGCAGCATGGCATGCCAAGGCCAGCAGCATGGCATGCCAAGGCCAGCAACATGCCATGCCAAGGCCAAGGCAGCCAAGCCAAAGCCAGCAGCATGCCATGCCAAGGCCATGGCCAGTAGCATGCCGTGCAAAGGCCAAGGCAGGCAAGCCAAAGCAAGCAGCAAGCCATGCCAAGGGCAAGGCCGGCAAGCCAAAGCCAGCAGCATGCCATGCCGAGGCCAAGGCCGGCAAGCCAAAGCCGGCAGCATGCCATGCCAAGGCCATGGCCAGCAGCATGCCATGCCGAGGCCATGGGCAGCAGCATGCCATGACAAGGCCAAGGCAGGCAAGCCAAAGCCAGCAGCATGCCATGCCAAGCCCAAGGCCAGCAGCATGCCATGCCAAGGCCAAGGCAGCCAATCCAAAGCCAGCAGCATGCCATGCCAAGGCCAAGGCCAGCAGCATGCCATGCCAAGGCCAAGACAGCCATGCCAAAGCCAGCGCATGCAATGCCAAGGCCATGGCCAGCAGCATGCCGTGCAAAGGCCAAGACAGGCAAGCCAAAGCAAGCTGCAAGCCATTCCAAGGGCAAGGCCGGCAAGCCAAAGCCAGCAGCATGCCATGCCAAGGCCAAGGCCAAAGCCAGCAGAATGCCATGCCAAGGCCATGGCTAGCAGCATGCCATGCCAAGTCCAAGGCAGGCAAGCCAAAGCCAGCAGCATGCCATGCCAAGCCCAAGGCCAGCAGCATGCCATGCCAAGGCCAAGGCAGCCAAGCCAAAGCCAGCAGCATGCCATGCCAAGGCCAAGGCCAGCAGCATGCCATGCCAAGGCCAAGGCAGACATGCCAAAGCGAGCAGCATGCCATGCCAAGGCCAAGGCGAGCAGCATGCCATGCCAAGGCCAAGGCCAGCAGCATGCCATAGCATGCCATGCCAAGGCCATGGCCAGCAGCATGCCATGCCCAGGCCAAGGCAGCCAAGCCAAAGTCGGTAGCATGCCATGCCAAGGCCATGGCCAGCAGCTTGCCATGCCAAGGCAAAGGCAGCGATGCCAAAGCCAGCAGCATGCCATGCGAAGGCCATGGCCAGCAGCATGCCATGCCAAGGCCAAGGCAGCCACGCCGAAGCCAGCAACATGCCATGCCAAGGCCAAGACCAGCAGCATGCCAGGCCAAGGCCAAGGCCAGGAGCATGCCACGCCAAGGCCAAGGCCAGCAGCATGCCATGCCAAGGCCAAGGCCGCCACGCCGAAGCCAGCAACATGACATGCCAAGGCCATGGCCAGCGGCATGCCATGCCAAGGCCAAGGTAGCCAAGCCAAAGCCACCAGCATGCCATGCCACGGATTGCCGGGAGCATGCCACGCCACGTCCTTCGCAAGCAACGTGGAAGCTTGTTGCGAAAATTATGTCCCCCGGAAGTTGCCTGTTGCGAAAATTATGTCCCTCGGAAGTTGAGAAAATTAAGTCCCTCGGAAGCAGCCAAGCCAAAGCCCGCAGCACGCCATGGCAAGGCGAAGGCCAGTCGCATGCCATGCCAAGGCCAAGGCAGCCAAGCCAAAGCCAGCAGCATGCCATGCCAAGGCCATGGCCAGCAGCATGCCATGCCCAGGCCAAGGCAGCCAAGCCAAAGCCAGCAGCATGCCATGCCAAGGCCAAGGCCAGCAGCATGCCATACCAAGGCCAAGGCAGCCAGGCCAAGGCCAACAGCATGCCATGCCAAGGCCAAGGCCACCTGCATGCCATGCCAAGGCCAAGGCAGCCAAGCCAAAGCCTGCAACATGCCATGCCAAGGCTATGGCCAGCAGCATTGCATGCCAAGGCCAGGGCAGCCAAGCCAAAGCCAGCAGCATGCCATGCCAAGGCCATGGCCACCAGCATGCCATGCCAAGGCCAAGGCAGCCAAGCCAAAGAGAGCAGCATGCCATGCCCAACAGCATGCCATGCCCAGGCCAAGGCCAAGGCAGGCAAGCCGAAGCCAGCAGCATGCCATGCCCAGGCCAAGGCCAGCAGCATGCCACGCCAAGGCCAAGGCAGCCAAGCCAAAGCCATCAGCATGCCATGCGAAGGCCAAGGCAGGCAAGCCAAAGCCGGCAGCATGCCACGCCAAGACCAAAGCCTGCAGCATGCCATGCCAATGCCAAGGTAGCCAAGGCAAAGCCAGCAGCATTCCATGCCAAGGCCAAGGCCAGCAGCATGCCATGCGAAGGCCAAGGCAGGCAAGCCAAAGCCAGCAGCATGCCATGCCAAGGCCAAGGCAGCCAAGCCAAAGCCAGCAGCATGCCATGCCAAGGCCAAGGCAGCCAAGCCAAAGCCAGCAGCATGCCATGCCAAGGCCATGCTTAGCAGCATGCCATGCCAGGGCCAAGGCAGCCCAGCCAAAGCCAGCAGCATGCCATGCCACGGCCAGGGCCAGCAGCATGCCATGCCACGGCCAAGGCAGCCAAGCCAAAGCCAACAGCATACCAAGCCAAGGCCATGGCCAGCAGCATGCCATGCCAAGGCCAAGGCAGCCAAGCCAAAGCCAGCAGCACGCCATGCCAAGGCCATGGCCAGCAGCCTGCCATGCCAAGGCCAATGCAGCCAAGCCAAAGCCGGCAGCATGCCATGCCAAGGCCATGGCCAGCGGCATGCCATGCCAAGGCCAAGGCCAAGGCCAGGAGCATGCCATGCCTAGGCCAAGGCAGCCAAGCCAAAGCCAGCAGCATGCCATGCCACGTCCTTGGCATGCAACGTAGAAGCTTGTTGCGAAAATTATGTCCCTCGGAAGTTGCCTGTTGCGGAAATTATGTCCCTCGAAAGTTGCGAAAATTAAGTCCCTCGGAAGCATCCAAGCCAAAGCCCGCAGCATGCCATGGCAAGGCCAAGGCAGCCAAGCGAAAGCCAGCAGCATGCCATGCCAAGGCCATGGCCATCAGCATGCCATGCCCAGGCCAAGGCAGCCAAGCCAAAGGCAGCAGCATGCCATGCCAAGGCCATGGCCAGTAGCATGCCATGCCACGGCCAAGGAAGCCTAGCCAAAGCTAGCAGCAAGCCTTTCAAAGGCCACGACCAGCCGCATGCCATGCCAAGGCCAAGGCAGCCAAGCCAAAGCCAGCAGCATGCCATGCCAAGGCCAAGGCAGCCAAGCCAAAGCCAGCAGCATGCATTGCCAAGGCCAAGGCAGCCAAGCCAAAGCCAGCAGCATGCCATGCCAAGGCCAAGGCCAAGGCCAGCAGCATGCCGTGCCAAGGCCAAGGCAGCCAAGCCAAAGCCAGCAGCATGCCCTGCTAAGGCCAAGGCCAAGGCTAGCAGCTTGCCGTGCTAAGGCCAAGGCAGCCAAGCCAAAGCCAGCATCATGCCATGCCAAGGCCATGGCCAGCAGCATGCCATGCCAAGGCTAAGGCAGCCAAGCCAAAGCCAGCAGCATGCCATGCCAAGGCCAACGCCAGCAGCACGCCATGCCAAGGCCAAGGCAGCCAAGCCAAAGCCAGCAGCCTAGCCAAAGCCAGCAGCATGCCATGCCAAGGGCAAGGCCACCAGCATGCCATGCCAAGGCCAAGGCAGCCACGCCAAAGACAGCAACATGCCATGCCCAGGCGATGGCCAGCAGCATGCCACGCCAAAGCCAAGGCAGCCAAGCTGAAGCCGGCAGCATGCCATGCCAAGGCCATGGCCACCAGCATGCCATGCCGAGGCCAAGGCAGCCAAGCCAAAGCCAGCAGCATGCCATGCCCAACAGCATGCCATGCCCAGGCCAAGGCAGCCAAGCCAAAGCCAGCAGCATGCCATGCCCAGGCCAAGGCAGCCAAGCCAAAGCCAGCCGCGTGCCATGCCAAGGCAAACGCCAGCAGTACGCCATGCCAAGGCCAAGGCAGCCAAGCCAAAGCCAGCAGCATGCCATGCCAAGGCCAGCAGCATGCCGTGCCACGGCCAAGGCAGCTTAGCCAAAGCCAGCAGCATGCCATGCCAAGGCCAGGGCCACCAGCATGCCATGTAAAGGCCAAGGCCACTAGCATGCCATGCCAAGGCCAAGGCCAAGGCAGCCACGCCAAAGCCAGCAACATGCCATGCCAAGGCCATGGCCAGCAACATGCCATGCCAAGGCCAAGGCAGCCAAGCCAAAACCAGCAGCATGCCATGCCCAACAGCATGCCATGCCCAGGCCAAGGCAGACAAGCCAAAGCAGCAGCCATGCCATGCCAAGACCAAAGCAGCCCAGCCAAAGCGAGCAGCATGCCATGCCCAGGCCAAGGCCAGCAGATGCCATGCCAAGGCCGAGGCAGCCAAGCAAAAGCCACAGCACATGCCATGCCAAGGCCATGGCCAGCAACATGCCATGCCAAGCCAAGGCAGCCAAGCCAAAGCCAGCATCATGCCATGCTAAGGCCATGGCCCGCAGCATGCCATGCCAAGGCTAAGGCTAAGGCAGCCAAGCCAAAGCAAGCAGCATGCCATGCCATGGCCATGGAAGCCCAGCCAAAGCCAGGAGCATGCCATGCCCAGGCCAAGGCCAGCAGCATGCCATGCCAAGGCCAAGGCAGCAAAGCCAAAGCCAGCTGCTGGCCAGCAGCATGCCATGCCAAGGCCGAGGCAGCCATGCCAAAGCCAGCAGCATGCCATGCCAAGGCCAAGGCCCGCAGCATGCCATGCCAAGGCCAAGGCAGGCAAGCCAAAGCCAGCAGCATGCCATGCCTAGGCCAAGGCCAGCAGCATGCCATGCCTAGGCCAAGGCCAGCAGCATGCCATGCCAAGGCCGAGGCAGCCAAGCCATGGCCAGCAGCATGCCATGCCAAGGCCAAGGCCAGCAGCATGCCATGCCATGGCCAAGGCTGCCAAGCCGTAGCCAGCATCATGCCATGCCAAGGCCAAGGCAGCCCAGCCAAAGCCAGCAGCATGCCCTGCCATGGCCTTGGCCAGCAGCATGCCCTGCCACGGCCTTGGCCAGCAGCATGGATGCTTGTTGCGAAAATTTTGTCCCTCGGAAGTTGCTTGTTGCTTCTGTCATTTGCAGTCGTGCTAAGAATAGCAGCCAAGGCCACCCGGCCAAGGCCAAGACAAAGGGCTAGGCCACGGCCATGGACGCGCCCCCAAGGCCAAGGCCGCTTGCCTTGGTCATGCGATAGCCTTTGCCAAGCCGGCATCTTGCCATGCCACAGCCTTGGCCAGCAGCATGGCATGCATGCCACTGCCAACAGCTTGCAACGCCAATGCCTTAGCCAGTAGCATGCCTTGCCACGGCCTTGTCCAGCAGCTTGGCACGACATGGCCTTGGTCGAGAACATCGCATGCCACGGCCTTGGCAAGCAGTCCTTGTCCCTCGGGTAATTGCCATTAGGTTTGGCTTTTGACTTACGTACAAGTTGCCCTGCGAAATGCATGTCCCTCGGGTAATAGCCATTTGGTTGGCTTTGACTTGCGAACGAGTTGCCAGTGCTTTCCAGTGGAAGCTTGTTGCGAAAAGTATGTCTGTCCTCGGATGTTGCCTGTTGCGTTTGTTATTGTATTCGCGCTAACCGATGCTTTCTTGGCTTCTCTAAGTGTTTTTGCACGTTCGTCGGGCTTCTTAGTCCTTCGGGGTGCGATTCGCATTTTTTAATTATTTATTTACTCAAAAAAATTAAAATAAAATAAATAATAATAAAAGTATAATTAAAAAATAACTATATTTACTAGTGCCTCACCCTATAATTATTGGAATTTTTCCATAATTTTTTGACTATTTTTTATTAATTTTATTATTTTTTAAGTATTAAAATCGAAATAAATTAAAATAAAATATTTCCGGTGGCCAAATATTTTTTTCAATTTTTTTATGGTGTATTAAATTATTTCCTACAACTTTCATGTTGAAAGTTTTGGCAAAAAACCATTACTTTTTAAAAAAACCCCATTATAACTCCTCGAGCATGGTTGATGTTTCCTCCTGCCAGATGAAAAAGGGCTTAACAAGCTACTATAAGGGAGGGACACCTCCCTTAAGGCTGGCCAGCATGGCCATGCCACAGGCCACGCCTATGCCTAGGGGGCGCTTGGCACATGCCATCGCTTGGCTTGGCATTGAAACTACATAGCCAAGCACGGATGTGTCGAGTGGCGGCCCGCGGTGGTGGCGGTGGTACGTCGACCTTGGCCAGCATGCCATGCCACAGCCTTGGCCAGCAGCATGGCATGCCAAAGCCTTGGCCAACAGCATGCCATGCCCTGGCCTTTGCAAGCTTGCCATGCCACGGCCTTGGCCAACAGCATATCATGCCACGGCCTTGGCAAGCATGCCATGTCCCTCGGGTAATTGCCATTAGGTTTGGCTTTGACTTACGTACAAGTTGCCTTGCAAAATGCATGTCCCTCGGTTAAATTGCCATTTGGTTGGCTTTGACGTGCAAACGAGTTGCCTGTGCTTTCCTAGTGGAAGCTTGTTTCGAAAAGTATGTCCCTCGAAAGTTGCCTGTTGCGTTTGTTATTTGCATTCGCGCTAACCGGTGCTTGCTCGGCTTCTCTAAATGTTTTCGCGCGTTCGTCGGGCTTCTTAGTCCTTCGGGGGGCGATTTGTTTTGGGGGGCTGGTGCATAGTGTACGTCGTGGCGCGTGAGTTGTGCTTTGGTTTGTGCGAGTCGGACGGATCCCTGCCTGTGCAGCGAACTCCGCTGTGCATTCCTCGATGTCCCTCGGGTAATTGCCTTTAGGTTGTCTTCGACTCGCCTTTGAGTTGCCTGCGCTTCCTAGTGGAAGGTGCCTTGCAAAAAGCGTGTCCCTCGGGTAATTGCTAATTTGGTTGGCTTTGACGTGCGAACGAGTTGCCTGTGCTTTCCTAGTGGAAGCTTGTTGCGAAAAGTATGTCCCTCGAAAGTTGCCTGTTGCGTTTGTTATTTGCATTGCGGTTAACCGGTGCTTGCTCGGCTTCTCTAAATGTTTTCGCGCGTTCGTCGGGCATCGTAGTCCTTCGGGGGGCGATTCGTTTTGGGGGGCTGGTGCACAGTGTACGTCGTGGCGCGTGAGTTGTGTTTGGTTTGTGCGAGTGGACGGATCCCTGCCTGTGCAGCGAACGACTGGTGCATTCCTCGATGTCCCTCGGGTAATTGCCTTTAGGTTGTCTTCGACTCGCCTTCGAGTTGCCTGCGCTTCCCTAGTGGAAGGTGCCTTGCAAAAAGCGTGTCCCTCGGGTAATTGCTAATTTGGTTGGCTTTGACGTGCGAACGGTTGCCTGTGCTTTCCTAGTGGAAGCTTGTTGCGAAAAGTATGTCCCTCGAAGTTGCCTGCTGCGTTTGTTATTTGCATTCGCGTTAACCGGTGCTTGCTCGGCTTCTCTAAATGTTTTCGCGCGTTCGTCGGGCTTCTTGGTCCTTCGGGGGTGATTCGTTTTGGGGGGCTGGTGCACAGTGTACGTCGTGGCGCGTGAGTTGTGTTTGGTTTGTGCGAGTTTGACGGATCCCTGCCTATGCAGCGAACTCCACTGGTGCATTCCTCGATGTCCCTGGGTAAATGCCTTTAGGTTGTCTTCGACCGCCTTCGAGTTGCCTGCGCT
>JAPPVO010004330.1:0-2500 GCA_030407325.1 Camellia japonica | reverse complement strand
CCATGCCACGGCCTCGGCCCGCATGCCATGCCACAGCGTTGCCCAGCACGCCATGCCACAGCGTTGCCGAGCGTGCCATGCGACGGCCTCGGCCAGCATGCAATGCCACTGCCTTGGCCAGCCATCCATGCCTTAGCCTTGGCAAGCATGCCATGGCACCGCCTTGGCAAGCATGCCATGCCACTGCGTTGCCCGGCATGCCAAGGCGGGCATGCCATGCCATGCCACGGCCTCGGCCCGCATGCCATGCCACGGGGTTGCCCAGCGTGCCATGCCATAGCCTTGGCCAACATGCCATGCCACCGCCTTGGCCAGCTTGTCATGCCAGCGCCACGGCCAGCATGCCATGCCACTGCCTCGGCCAACATGCCATGCCAACGCATTAGCCTTGGCCAGCATGCCACGCCACGGCCGTGCCAGCATGCCATGGCCCCGCCTTGGCAAGCATGCCATGCCACCGCCTTGGCCGACACGCCATGCCTTAGCATTCGCCAGCATGCCACGCCATGGCCTTGGCCAGAATGCCACGCCTTAGCCTTGCCCAGCATGTCAACATGCCTTGCCCGGCCGCAAGCCGTGCCACGGCCTTGGCAAGCACAGCATGCCATGCCCAGGGCCAAGGCCACGGGCGAGGGCCAGGGGCAGGGCCAGGGCCAAGGCCACGGGCAAGGCCAAGGCCAAGGCCACGGGCGAGGCCACGGGCCAAGGCCAGGGCCAGGGCCCCGGGCAAGGCCAGGGCCACGGCCACGGCCACGGCCAAGGCCAGGGCCAGGGCCAAGGCCAGGCCAAGGCCACGTGCCAAGGCCAGGCCAAGGCCACGGGCCAAGGCCATGCTAAGGGCAAGGGCCAAGGCCACGGGCAAGGCCAAGGCCACGGGCAAGGCCAAGGCCAAGGCCAAGGCCAAGGCCAAGGCCACGGGCCAAGGCCATGCCAAGGCCACGGGCAAGGGAAAGGCCAAGGCCATGCCAAGGCCACGGGCAAGGCCACGGGCCAAGGCCATGCAAAGGCCACAGGCCAAGGCCATGCCAAGGCCACGGGCCAAGGCCAAGGCCAAGGCCCTGCCAAGGGCGAAGGCCAAGGCCACAGGCAAGGGCAAGGCTACGGGCCAAGGCCAGGGCAAGGCCAAGGCCTGGGCCACGGGGCAAGAGCAGGCCACGGCCAAGGCCAGGGCAAGGCCAGGGCTGGCCACGGGCAAGGCCAAGGCCAGGGCCAGGGCCAAGGCCAAGGCCACGGGCAAGGCCAAGGCCAAGGCCACTGGCAAGGGAAAGGCTAAGGCCCAGGCCATGCCAAGGCCAAGGCCAAGGCCACGGGCAAGGGCAAGGGCAAGGCCAAGGCCAAGGCCATGCCAAGGCCACGGGCAAGGGAAAGGCCAAGGCCATGCCAAGGCCACGGCCAGGGCCAAGGCCACGGGCAAGGCCAGGGCCAAGGCCATGCCAAGGCCACGGGCAAGGCCAAGGCCAAGGCCAAGGCCACGGGCCAAGGCTATGCCAAGGCCAAGGCCACGGGCCAAGGCCATGCCAAGGGCAAGGCCACGGGGAAGGCCAAGGCCAAGGCCACGGGCAAGGGCAAGGGCAAGGGCAAGGCCCCGTCCAAGGCCATGGCCAAGGCGAAGGCCACGGGCAAGGGCCAGGGCCAAGGCCATGGCATGCCACTGCCTCGGTCGCTCTTTTAAACATGATTCTTTTATATTCTTACCTAAACCATGCCACAAATTAAAAATGCAATACAATTAATTTTAAATGTCATCCCCTATTTTTTTGCTATTTTTCTAGAGTCTTTTGAATTTTTTACGCCTTTATTTGGACATAAAAATCAAAATAAAATAAATAAAAATTAAAAAAATGATGTAATAATTTCTATAATTACTAGTGCCTCCTCCTTTAATTATTGGAATTTTCCAAATTTTTTTGACAATTTTTAGTAATTTTTATTATTTTTTTAATTATTAAAAACGAAATAATTAAAATAAAATATTCCGGTGGCAAATATTTTTTTTCTATTTTTTTATGGTGTATTAAATTATTTCAAACAACTTTCATGTTGAAAGTTTTGGCAAAAAACCATTACTTTTTTAAAAAACCCATTATGACTCCTCGAGCATGGTTGATGTTTCCTCTTGCCAGATTGAAAAGGGCTTAACAGGCTACTATAAGGGGGGCACCTCCCTTGCCAGGCAAGGCCAGCACTAGCTATGCCATGCCTGGCCGCGGCCTGGCCGCGACATGCACGCGGCTGGCGCGGCCTGACCGCGGCTCGGCGCGCCTGTGAGCGGCCTTGGCAGCCTGGACCGCGGCTCAGCCGCGGCCTACGCGCGGCCTTGGGCGGCCTCGGCCGCGGCCTGGCCAGCATGCATGGCGTGGCATGGGCGCGGCGTGGCAGCATGCATGGCGTGCGCGCGCGTGGGCGGATGGCATGTCCGCGGCCTGGGCAGCAAGCATTGCATTGCCTGCGCCTGGGCGCGGCTCGAGGGCGGCCTGGGCGCGGCTCGGGCATGGCCTGG
>JAPPVO010004329.1:0-13085 GCA_030407325.1 Camellia japonica | reverse complement strand
ATAAAGCCTCTCATTAGGCTGCACCAGGGGTCTGACAACTCGGGCTTGAGCCAACCTTCTTGGGGATCCGGACCCTGCAAATTTTCAGCTGGCGGAAGTGGGTCAAAGTTCAGCTGGGGCCCCGAAGCTAGATGTGAGGCAGATGCCCCAGATGGGCGTTGCGTTTCAGCATTAGTCTCATCCTGCACGGCAGTTCCCTGATTTAACGCTGCTATCACGGCCACTAATTCTTCCAAACCTTGTGCCATCACAGGTCTACTGATGATGTGACTGGTGATTGTCGGATCAGATGAACCAATGAACCCTGTCTGGCCCTTCTTTGGCTTACCACTGGCGAAGGAAAACTGGTTACCCTTGAACCGAATCTCTGACCTGACAAAGTCTATCAACACAAGTCCAATGAATCTGGGGGATATCGAAGCCTTCTGAAGCTAAGGTTCCAAGACTACCCTAGCAAAAGAGAAAATAGAGAGCATCTCAGCCTGATTTCACTAAAATGGACTTGAGCATAGCTGAATGACTACACTCTTTACTAAATTCTGCCCCAAACTCTACCTGTAAACTGATACCCTCAGGTAAAATTGATTCCCCCAAATAATGATGCTGATGCCAGTAGGCCTGATGCCCAGACTTGCAAACTGATACATGCATTCCTGTAGAGACGCACTCTAAAAGCACATAGCAAGCAAGTGAGAGTGAAAACACCCCTATGGAGGGGTAAGGTTTCCCTATCCTATTTAGTCAGGAGCTAGGGTTTCACTACGCATGTAACGGTTTCAAACAACCTATAATCGGGTAACCAACCTGTCCTAGTTTGGATGGTCACTATGGATTCCGAATATGCACTAGGTCGAATGGTCAAAAAGGGTGCCCCGGTAAAAATCGAGGTTTGTGTTCCTGTCGTGGCAGAGCCCGCAACCGGTCAGCCTTATGGCACGCTTCTCGAAGCGAGCCTCCGGCAAACCGTTTAAGAATAGCATACGGCAAACACGGTGTCCTAGGCGCACCAATGCAGATGAAATGCAAAGAAACACACAAGTGTAGCCAAAACCAGATATCATGAGTTCGAGTCAAGTTCTCCAAACTCCCCAGCAGAGTCGCTAGAAACTGTAGACGTCCCCGAACGTCCCGGGAGGGAATCCCCCATTTTGTTCATTGGGCTCACTACAGTTCAGGACTCAATGTCACGGTCCTGTATCTAATCTCGCGGAGTGCATTGCAAGACCGATGAATATCAAAGAGTCCAAATCTGGCAAATCGTTTTGAAAAACTGATTTTGAAAGAAGTGCCAAACATGGACTGCTTTGCCAGATACAGAGTCACACCTAAATATTTTATTTTGGGGGAATTTAGGAAACCCTGACTCGTTGCCTAAGGCCACGTGTCCGTCATCACCAAAGTTGCCTTGGCTCGGGAACTTGGGTACGATTGGGGAAGGTCACTTCATGAGCACCCTCGCTCGCGCCGATCAAAGATCGGCTCTACTAACCATGATATCGAGTTTTGAAAACATTATGTGCTCTTATTCCGGTTATTAGCCTAGAATTACTATGTGATGCACACAGCATACAAATATAGACTGGATCGTCTGAGTTGGAACAAAACATTTCATGTTTGTTTTTTGAAAGATGGTTTGATTGCTACTCGCAAGTAAGCTAAGACGTGGATTTGCCACCCTCAGGTGGGCTTAAGAAAACATGATTTTGCCACTCTCAAGTGGGCTTAAAACTCTCAATCGGTGAATTGTTCCAATTCAAATAACTCAACCTTCACCCACAGGCATTCAGGCAGGTATATCACATAAGCACATAGCCTCATGGTAAGCATGCTATCATGGCAGTCACTCACACACATGCAAGGATGCCAATGCATAAACACTTACCGAGTACTCCAAGCCAAAACAGAAGCTATGTTAGAAATCTATGCATGATCCTAACTATGCTAAAATGCCTAATGCAACACATGCAGGAATGCAACTACAATAGGCTCGGCTATTCTAAAGATGGCATGTGAAATGCTACAACTAACAAGTATTCAACTCGGAATTGAAATACAATGCAGTTAGTATGATGCGCCGAGCCTGGTGCATGCAAGACAGATGAATGAATGCAAACATGCATAAGTATGCTAATTGAAACGTGCCCTAAACTAACCATCATAAGCTGGTAAATAAAAGGGAGAAAGACGTGGGGTTGGAAGACATACATCACACACACGCACACTTATTACACAATTTGCCCTCACTCGGAGGGTCCGAATAATAATACAGTCCAAATAAATAATTAAACTAGCTAATTAAATATTACAAAACCCTAATTAATTAACAAATTAACTAGGAAAACGAATAAACTAGCATGCATGCTATAAAATGGACTGCCTCAGCTCTGTTCCGAATGATAAAAGATGCATGCATGCTCGGGTCGCCTCGTCGAAAAATTCCTCGCGATGCCCCGATTTGCCTCTGTTTGCAATTGATCCCAGAATGCTGTGCAAGGCTTTAGAAAGTTGCTGATTTCTGGTTTGCTGCAACAGAGAGCAAGAAAGGGGCATGGCAAAGTATTTTCACATATGTATGCACACCTCGATCCTCGTGCCACCAATCATGCATCTCGCTGCATGATGGCCGAGGAGTCGAATTGCATGACTCGATGTGATATGAATGCACATGACAACACAATAAGGCCTAGACTCCATCATGGGTAATCCGGAGTGTCGGCGACCGGGAATTGAGGCACGTTTCGTCACTTCGGGTACGAAACGTTCCTCGTTTCCCGTGTTTGGGCTAACTCTTATCCCAAACACAATGCAATGCAATGAGATGGCATACACAATGCGACTAACATGCAACCTAGCATACGCAATGCTATGGACTAAAATGGCATACACAATGCACGTGACACAACATGGCATGCACAATGCACTAACATGCAACCTAGCATATGCAATGCTATGGACTAAAATTGCATACACAATGCACGTGACACAACATGGCATGCACAATGCACTAACCTGCAACCTAGCATACGCAATGCTATAGACTAAAATGGCATACACAATGCACGTGACACAACATGGCATGCACAATGCACTAACATGCAACCTAGCATACGCAATGCTATGGACTAAAATGGCATACACAATGCAAGATGGACTTACACCAATATGAGTGGACCTCAGCCACACTCACATCAGTGGCCATACATGAAAATGAGACAATCGAAATACATGCAAACATGCACGATTACAAAGGACCGATCCTAAGGCACAACATGCAATTCTAACAAGGCATGGCAAGGAATGAAATATGGCATAGGATGGCACATGATACAGCTCTGAAATGGCATAAAAGATGGTCCCAAAACATGCAAGTATGTCACACAATGCAAGCTAGATGGCCCTAATACCAAAACTAGTGAAGTGCGTCACACTAGAGGTACACCAAGCAATGCACCAGTGGTAAAACCAACCCCAAACAGACCCTAGGCAGGTCTGAAACAGTGGGGAAATGGCCTAAGATGATGGCTCGGAATGCAAAGAAATGGAGCTCATTCAATGGTCGGTAAATGAGGCATACAAGCCCGACTCTCAAACGCACTTAAGGAGTATAAAACATGGCAATATGGCATTGATACAAGCTCTGAAATATGATGTATAATGGACCCAAAACATGAACACACCTTAGTATATGCATGGAATGAGCCTCGAAACTCAAAGTTAAGCATGGGTATTGAACTACAAGCATGCAAAAAAAAACGTCATTCGACCATGAGACCCAAAAACAGAGCTAAAGCAGTCCAAAATATGCATAAGATCAGTTTAAGGTGTGGCCAAAAAGTGCTAACATGACGGGCCAAAACAACATGCAACATAGGCTAGTAAGCATGGTTTACGCTACATGTATATGAAGCACAAGAGAGGTCACCAAACCAGCCAAAAAGATAAACATGGCATGTCAAATAAACCCCAAAAACCCACTGAAACAAAGTCCACACCTGCTAGAATGGGGTGCTCCTTTGATAAGCTACAAGAGAGGTTACTCTACACATGCAACAAGGACACTCAACATGGAAAAACCAGCTATGGAAATGACTTATAGGGGTCATAAAACCCACTGAAAAATGCTTGAAACAAAGCTTGGAAGCTTGCAAATAGGAGCTCCTTTGGAAGGCCAAAAGGGCCAACAAACAAGACAAGGAGAGAGAGGGTCACCCCCCTCTGATTTTGGCTCTCAAAAAAGTATGCTAGCCACTGAAAATCTACTAGATTTCAGTGGCTAGAAGGCCAAACAAAGCATGATACAAAGGCCGAGATGCAAGGCTCAAAACAAGATGCAAACAAGCATACAAGGGGGTAAATGACCTCTAACAGAAAAATGTCCTTAAACAATCTTCAAGAGGGGCTCAAAATAAGACACTTTTCAGTTTATGTCAAAGCTCGAAAATGCTTGCAAATAAAGCTAAGACATGAAGCAAAATAAGCCTTAAAAGAGGGATGGAGCATACAAGGGGGTAAATGACCTCTAACAGAAAAATGTCCTTAAACAAACTTCAAGAGGGGCTCAAAATAAGACACTTTTCAGTTCATGTCAAAGCTCGAAAATGCTTGCATATAAGGCTAAACAATGAAGCAAAACAATGTCAAAATGGGGGAAATAGAGACTTACCCTTGTAGAGAAGACCTCGAGCAACTTCTAGACCAAGATGATGAGCCTTCAACCTCTGCAAATCAGTTCCAAGGTGCTTGGATGGATGGTGGAGGTGTTGTGCTAGGAGGTGTAGTGTAATGGATGCAAGAACAATGGAGTTTAGAGCTTGAAGAAGAGAATTATGGAGGGAAATGTGTGTATGCCTCAGCCAAAAAATTCTCACCCTTGCAAATGGAGAGGAGACCCTCTCTTATATAAGACAAAGGGCCAAGGCTTCTCTAAGAAGCTTCAACAAAGGGTCAAAGCTTCTAAAAGAAGCTTAACCAAAAGGGTCAAGCTTCTTGAGGAAGCTAGACCAAAGGGGTCAAGCTTTCTCAAGAAGCTTGACAAAAGGGTCAAGCTTCTCCTAGAAGCTAAGCAAAAGGACCAAAGCTTCCTTAAGAAGACAAACAAAGGGGTTAAATCCCGGAGGATGAGTCAAATGCTTCCCAGCTGGCACAGCTGTGTTGCACTCAGGAAGGGCAAAAAGCAGATGGGTGGCCGACCAGTTCAAGTGGTCGGCCAACCACTTGCCCTAGTCGGCCGACCAGGGTTCAAAAAGGTCAAGAAGAAAAGCTGGTCGGCCTACCTAGAAAGGTGGCCTCCCAGGTGAATGCAATATAGTGGTGGTATGGGAGACCAGAAAATGTGACCCAAGAGAGAGGAAAACCAGCTTTCTAGCAAGGTTCAAAAGGGTCAGGAAGAAAAGCTGGTCGGCCTACCCATATTGGTGGCCTCCCAGATGAATGCAACACAATGGTGGTATGGGAGACCCGAAATTGTGGCTCAAAAGTGAGGGAGACCACCTACCTGCCAAGAAAATCGGGCGGCGAAGAGAAAGGTGGTCTCCAAGAAGAATTGCTGGTCTCCCACCCCCGTACCACCTTCCTAACAATGAAACTAGGGTCCACACCAAAAATGAGCCAAGACGGATGCAAAACGAGGGTTCGGGGGCCAAAACGTGCAGTCGGGGGCCCCGAAAACTGACTATTAAGCACCGGAGGTGGCGTACGACCACGAAGGTGGTCTCCCAGGCCACAGTGTCCCTCTAAGGAAAGGAAACAAGGTGTGTGCCAAAAATCGGAGCAAACGGAGGTATTTAAGCGGTCCCGAACTGAGGCACGCGGCCGACGGCTCCGAAAACCAGAAACCGATCTCCAAACGGGAAAAATGGCCTACGACCACGAAACGTAGCCTACGGCCACTGAGAGATGGTCTACGAGACCTCTCCCTCCCTTCAGGAAGAGAAAACAAAGAAAACAGGACCTGGTTCGCAAACCGAGGCAAAGCACAAAAGAGTCCCAAAGTCCGGAGGCAAGGCTTTCAGCCGAGACTCTGTGACCTCAGAACGAGCACAATATGCATCATCACCGAGCTCTCAATCGGCGACGTCTAAGTCTTAAGGTCGGTCAAAAATGGGGTGTCTACAGCATGTCACTGGATTGAGTTTGGTTATTTATTACTGGACTATTGTATAGTTGTTCAATGTGATTATGGATTCATGTTGAGACTTACATGTGCCTTGGGCTAAGGCCCTGTGGGCTATGGCCGGTCATACCCGGGTTTGGGGTTTGACAGATAGGCATGGTACAAAGGAGAGAGACGTTGCTCGGTCTCCACGACATCCTTGTAATTTATCTAGTTTGTACTTCATGCTATCAAATTTCCACTGATACATCAACATTTCAAGTGTAGTCCTTTCCAAACTGCATCTGACACACTATATCTGATTGTAACGCCCTGGAAAATCACACCTTTACATACACCAATACCATATTCATAAACACCCACAAGATCATCCATATATATATATAATACCTACAAGATCATCTTTCTCATTGAACACAGAGTTGAGCGTTTACATTACATATGTTACATTCCCATTATGTTGAAGTATTTTCTCTCTGTTCAGTGAACTAGACAACTTACAAAAATAAGACCCCTTGGGCATACAACATTACAAACATAAGAGAAAATAATTTTGTTACAAAAGTCCCAAAATTAACACACAACTATTAGAGTTCTTGACTTCAATTAGTTTCCAAAAGTTGATAAAGCTAGAGCTTGAACCAATCCTTCAATGAGACTGACCTTCATCGATTCTTGAAAAAAAATTAAATTTGCGTTGAGCTAGTTGCCTAGTAGGAATACATTTATCCATATATTTAATCCTTTGAACGAGATAATGGCCTCCATGCGATAAAATGTTCTAATGAGATTTGTTTTCATAGGAAACGGTCAACAATTCATAAGGAAGTATTTTAAGATAATTTGTTAAATGCAATACACCTCAATCATGTACTACAATTAAATATCCACACACATGAGAGATAGACCACACTCCTCTCCACATGAACCCAACCAAGCACAACCTTTACTTTTTAAAGACAACCCCCACATTCGCCGGCTACTATACGGCAGGAGGTGGGCACCCTAAGAAAATCATCCGTTTTTCCACTTTTGTCGGCTACTATACGACGGGACTGTGTGGACACCCAAAAACATTTTCCCTATATTCGTCCGGCGATAAGCCTAGATAGGGCAATTGGGCACCTTTTTAAACTCCCCGCGTGGGTACCAACACGACACCATCTCTACTCTTCACTGACACACACACAAGGACTCATGCATATCAACAATTTAAATCACATCTCACTCCCACATTTGAACATCAAGCATAATCATAGATAAGCAACACATAATTCAAAATTATACATTCAAGTCAAGTCACCATTTCTCTAATCACATGAATGCCCACATTACAATTCTCCATTATTTATCTATGTCTTACCATTGATAAACAAGGAATAATCAAAATAAATAAATAAAAAATGAAGAATGTGGGTGAATATTCTTAAACCATCAATTAGTCCACAAATCACCTTAAATACCATAAATCTCTTCAATGAAGAAGACATATAAGGGTAAAAGTATCCCTACCTCGACTATAAGGCCAAATATCCAAGCCCCAACACAAACCTACCCCAAATCCACAATCCAATCGGTTGAGGATGACCCTCTTCAAGTGCTCTCCACCCCTAGCAAACGATTTCAAGTGAACCACGAGTGTAGGAGAGGTATTTGATGGTGGAAAGTTAGGGTTTCAAGAAGGGGGAGAAAAGAAATGAAGAGTAAGAAAATATTATGTCCAAATGATCTAAAATCGTGATATTTAAAATGCTAAGATTGCGATCCTCGCTCGAGCTCGAGTGAAGGATTTGTCGCTCGAGTGACCAAACACAACAAGCGGCCTCGCTCGAGCGCACAATTCAAAGTTTTAGGTCTGCCACAGAGGCAGACGCATGCTCGAGTGCAAGAGTCCTCGCTCGAGCGAAGGGACAAATACACAAGCCTCGCTCGAGCACCAGAAGGCTCGCTCGAGCAGAAACTGCGTCCGAGAAAAACCTGAAGACCCTTAAAACTCGCTCGAGCGAAGGAAATCTTGCTCGAGCAAAAAAACAGGTTTCACAAAGCTCGCTCGAGCGCAGAAAGCCTCGCTCGAGCGAGGAAGCCAAAATCTGGGAAGAAACTATTTGAACCAACTAACAACCAACAAGTCTCAAATATGCCTAACACAATTAAAAACTCAAATTCAAGGGTTAAAGGACGAAAATGGAACATAGATACAATATTATGTTGCAAACCCAAGTCCGGAATACGATGAAGGCCGGGTCCAAAACCCGGGTCGCTATACTGATACACTGCACTCACACACTGTAATTACAAACTGTATCTGCTTTCTGTATACCATTTATATCTACACACCATACTTGCATCTGATATACAGACTGTAACTAATATGTTGACAATCGCCTTTCTAGATCCCAGCTATACCGATGGCTTCGGCAACGGCAATAGCAGTAGTGCCAGCACCGACAGTGCCTCCTCTTGCAGCAAGGAGGAGAGGTAGAGATAGGGGTACCCGAGTTGCCCCTCTTTGACAGAACTCGAAAGTCATAACAATGACGGGAGTGATTGTCAAAGCCCAGAGACGACCTATTTTTGACAAGGCCGAAGACTTAGACAAAACATACAAGCTGCAGATAAAGATATGCGCCCGAAGGCAGGGGCAAAATGCAACTGACAATGCAAGAAGCCGAGCATAACTTATGATCATGCAAAGAAAGCTGTAACGAAGCATAACAATGCAACAGTTTTAAGCTAGCACACACCAAACTACACTACAATGCAAAGAGAGTGTAAGAGAATCATGTAATTCTCGCTACGTTTCACGCGGAGAATACAATACCTGTGCGGTTCGTCTGGTCGTGACAGCTTCAAATGAACCGTACATAAAATATCGTGCCTGAAAAAGAAAGAAAACTTAACAAGTACAATATTGTTAGCAACATGCATATCAATGCAATTGAAAGTGCGTGACGACGCAAACTAATTAGAACGCATAACAATGCGATTTGAAACAAACATAACAATGCTATGAAGGCGCAAACACTTGTAAGTAAAGAACCCGGGACAACGTGCGCAATGTGTGAAGATGTAGACACATGTAAGTAAAGTATACGCGACAACGTTTACAATGTGTATAAAATGAACTTGAACACATGTAAGTAAAGCATAACGCGACAATGTATGTAATGTGTATAGCAATTTGAACACATGTAAGTAAAGCATAACGTGACAACGCATGCAATGTGTATAAAAGGAAACTTGAACACATGTAAGTAAAGCATAACGTGACAACGCATGCAATGTGTAAAAAAGGAACTTGAACACATGTAAGTAAAGCATAATGCGACAACGCATGCAATGTGTATAAAAGGAACTTGAACACATGTAAGTAAAGCATAACGCGACAACGCATGCAATGTGCATAAAAGGAACTTGAACACATGTAAGTAAAGCATAATGCGACAACGCATGCAATGTGTATAAAAGAAACTTGAACACATGTAAGTAAAGCATAACGCGACAACGCATGCAATGTGTATAAAAGGAACTTGAACACATATAAGTAAAGCGATGCACGTATGTATGCAATGTGTATAGAAAGGAACTTGAACACATGTAAGTAAAGCGATGCACGTATGCATGCAATGTGTATAGAAAGGAACTTGAACACATGTAAGTAAAGCGATGCACGTATGCATGCAATGTGTATAAAAGGAACTTGAACACATGTAAGTAAAGCGATGCATGTATGCATGCAATGTGTATAAAAGGAACTTGAAGCATGGTAAAGACAAGTTATTCATGATGTTGAAACGCAAAGCACTGCAACACAGTATAATTGAAGCGATTTGTGGAGTTCACAAGATACAAAAAGGATACGGGAAGGGGTGTTCCTCGCACGTACGGAGCATCGCTCAAAAAAGACACGGCCTGAGGTCAACTCGAAGGCCTACTAATGTTCCGAAAAAGGTGCACTTCCTTGCACTGTCTTGAGTAATGAAGGTGCCAAACCATATAGTTGACCCGAACAAGGGCACGAGAGGTACATCGACCGCAAAAAGGGGGGAGGGCTACTGGTATCAATCCCGATATTCTGCTGCCCTGCTCTCCTTCTGCTTTACTTTCCTTTTTACTGGTAGTTTAAGCACATCGCACTGCCTCAGGCAGGTTATTATTTTTTTCTCAAAACTGTGTATTATTACAAAACACATGATGGAAATGAAACAGCTATTTTGTTCAAAAGGTGTTACATTTGTACTTTCTATGCATCGCATCGCGTGGTATCACATAACAATGTGAATGAAATTGAACTTTGTTTGAAAATTGAGCACTCGCATCGTAATAATCAGGTAGTGAACCGACTTACAACTCGATAAGCAAAACAAGGAAACTCAATAAGTCAACCAAGTGCAAGTACAACTCGATAAGCAAATCAAAGACTTAAAGAGAGTGAAATACAACTCGATAAGCAAATGTACAACAACTCGATAAGCAAAAGGGTGTGACCCCGCAAGAATCGATCACCGGAGGGCATCGGTAGAGGTTCCAACCACAATCCCTCAGCATTTTCAACTCATAAACAACTCATGGAACAGGGGGGAAGGCCATCGGCCATAAGGAAAGGCCATCGGCCATGAGAAATGTACATCGGCCAAAAGTGGTGGTCGGTCGGCACTATATTTGGTTAGCTGGCCATGAATTGCAAGAACCAGCAGAATGCTGACATCTGTTCTCCACTCAACCTTATCTTCTACAAAAGGCCTCAGCTTCGTGCCTTTTCTCAATTCAACACTGATTTGCTCCAAATGGAAGAGTTTCTTGCCCAGAATCTCTCAGCTTGGATTGCCAACTTGGACGGCTCGGAAAAGCTGAGTTTCTGGGGCTTCGGCATAAACGCACTATTCACTCTGGGTCGTACTCCGCTGCACCTTCCGTTTCTCCATGCCGCGGCAAGGTTTTGGAATCCGGTGACACATGTTTTTAGCTTTGGCGGGCAAGAGGTATGTCCTACCTTCGAAGATTTCCAAGCTTTAATGGAGTCCGAGCGCAACGAAGAGATCTTGCCTCAACTTTGTTTTGGCTATGCCCAAGCCTTAGGACAAATGTGTGGGTTCTCAATACCCGACACTCGATCTTTGATTTATGACGGAATGCTGGATATTCCGAGTTTGATTTGCCATTTTTCTGGTGCCGGTGACCGCGGTGACGATCGTTGGCAAGGTTTTCGGCAACACGCACTTTGTTTGTGCATGCTATCTCATTTCTTACTTGCCTCAGGCTCCGGAGGATCTAGTGTCCGGTTGATCGAGGTTGCCCAAGGTTTGAAGTAGGGTAAGAGTTGCATCGCCATGACTCTAGCTGAGACGTTGATGGGCTTGGACGCTTTCCATCGCCGCGAAACGACCAAATTTACGGGAAGTCCACTATTGCTGCAGGTAATGTTTCCCACCCAATCTCACATATGTATTGCTCACATCACTCGGCCCTCAGGCTCAGTTTTTCTCACAAAACCCTCTTCTTACTTTTTCTCTCATCGTACATCTCTCTATTCTTTATTCTCTCATTTTTTATCCCTTCCCAGGTGTGGTTGATGGACACGTTGCAGGTTGTGGACTCTTGCCCAGCTTACTCAGCTCGCGGTTACTTCTTCAGGCAACGCCTAGTCGATGCCCTTGATGATGGTTGGTGGTTTGACTGGATGTGTAGCGTGTCCACAAACCGCATTGCTTGGCGGTGCCCTTGGCTCAATCTACCGGCAATGGGCTATAGCATGACCCGCCAACCTGGGATTTAGCCGATTGGCTTGACTCACTGTGTGTTCTACTTCTCATTCTGGTTCCAGCGCCAGTTTGGTCATGATCAGACTTGTCCACCAGAGGGGATAGAGTACCCAGCTACATTCCCGATCCGAGGCGCACAGCTTGCCCGGTATACGACAGCATGGAGGACTAGAGAGCTCCTGGCCCCTGCTCCCACTTTCAGTTGCACTTTGTCTGATGAGTGCATAGATTTGCTTAATGAGGAGGCACAGATTGGGCCTAGCTTGGCATCAGAGGCTTCGACCAGCTCTGGGAGGAGGCGCAGGAACACCTAACTTAACTATGCCCCGGATTTATTGCTTTATTAGTACTTTTAAGTTTTCTTTATGAATGTAATAAAAAGCAACTTCAATTTGTATGCAAGAGCAGGAGAACTCTGTATTGAAATCAATGAAATTGAAGTGTGTGTGGGTACTAAAAATTTTCCGCTTTGGTCTAAAAATGGTCTTAGTTGTAAGAAGATTAATTTGAACAAAGTCAAATTTTATCAAAACTTTTCAAAACTATTTTCGATATGGATCAGAACTGGACACGCCTGAGACCTGTCACTGAGATGCACAACATCGGATTCCCGCAACTGGAAAGTTGCCCCTAGTTTGAGTAGCACTGTACCGGAGATTACAACCGAAGCTCTTGAATGCTGAGTAGACAAAGATGACCGAGCTGATCAAATGGACAAAGTTGATCGGGGAAAAAGCTTATGGCTGGACTTCAGGATGAAGTTGCCTACGTATCCCAAAGATGGGAATCAAGCCTTACGTAGTTCAAGCTTGGGTTCACTCGAGTATTTTCATTCTCCTTTTGCGCTCTAACTTTTGCCAAGGCCGCCCTTTGCGGGTTTTCAACCTTGCGAGCTCAGTTTTTATAATTTCAAATTTTTCGTGCTCTAACTTTTGCCTAGGTCGCCCTTTCGGGTTTTCGGCCTAGCGAGCCTCTCAGGGATAATATTTCTTCAACTTGTCCAGATTGATCGATTGTGAGAACTCTAGGCCATCTAGGTCCATCAAAACGACAGCTCCACCTGACCAAATAGACTTGATAATGTAGGGACCAGTCCAATTGGGTCTGAACTTGCCCCTTGGGTCGTGGATGGGAGCTCGGTTGTCCTGAGTACAAAATCTCCTTCTTTTAGATTCCTGGACTTAACTCTCTTGTTGAAAGCCCGAGCAATC
>JAPPVO010004328.1:0-17482 GCA_030407325.1 Camellia japonica | reverse complement strand
CACATATAAATAGGCTTATGTGTTTGTTTCTTTCAAATTTCCTTATTTAAAGGGTTGCTTTTGAGAAAATATGATCCAAATGAACAAGAAAACAATCTGATCTCTGTCTCAGTATTTTGGGGATCCAGCTAGGTGTGCCCTTTTGAGCAAGGTTTGGTTTTATTTTCCACATTTATGTACTTAATTTTCTGTTGCTGTCAAGTAGGGAAGTTCACTACATTTCTTTTCTATTTGATCTGCCACATGGATTATGTTAGAGATGTATCTGTATGTAGGTTAGATTAGATGATGGAAGTGAAAATGCTTACATTTTTCATTGCATGAGTCTAGCTAACTTGGTTAAGAGCCAAATTTATTGAAATATTACCAAAAATGATAATGCCTTAGAGATTTAGGGCTTTAAGTTTATAAGCTACTGCTTGGTTTGTTCACAAGTTGCCGCACTTTATAAGCTACTACCTTTGTTTGGATGTGCATATGACTAGGTAAGGTTATGTTCTTGTGTGTGTGTATATATATATTAAAAATAACTTTCTACGATATGCAAAATTATGCCATGAAAGTGTAATGATTTATGGCATGTAAGAAAATGTCGTAAAAGATTATATACGGCATACAAAGTATGTCATAAATATATTAAAAATAACTTTTTACGGCATGCAAAATTATACCGTGAAAGTGTAATGATTTATGGCATGCAAAAAAATGTAGTAAAAGATTATATACGGCATACAAAGTATGTTATAAATATATTAAAAATAACCTTCTACGGCATGCAAAATTATGCCATGAAAAATATGATTTATGGCATGTAAAAAATTATATACGACATACAAAGTATGTCATTAATGTTTAATTTATTACTTTTTACAACTTTACCTGCATGTTGTAAATGACGCTCAACTTTCCACGGCATGTCATATAACGGCATTTGTGTGCATGTCGTGAAAGAGTTTTTACGGCATGCATTGCAAGCTGTGAAATTTCAATTTTGTTGTAGTATGAGATGTCTTGTGTATGGCACATGACATCTCATATAGGCAAAAACGGCGATAGGACAAAAATATAGGCGAAAACGGGCCGTTTAGTGTTGGCCCCAAGTCTTTAGAATTAGGAGGAGAACCTAATCTCTGGTTTCTATTAAGTATTAATTAGCTAGATGTAACTGCCTCTAAACAATGTGATTAAAAATGCAAACACCGGCCGTTTGAATTCCGCTTCAATTTTCCCCTTCAGTATGGTTAGACACTCTCGTATGCTAATATGTATAGTTTATATTTGCTAGTTGAGAAGTCCATTGCATATTATTGTGAACTGTTGTTTTATTTAATTATTTTTTACTTGTTCTTCTTTGAATTACATTTAAGTCCGTTCAAAAAACTAAACAATGAAATACCAAAGTGGTAATGCTATAGACATAAGAATGCTGTTGTTTTATTTACAATTTGATAATGATAATGTGACCTTAACTTTTCATGGACATTTTTCATTATTTGTCCAATTTTACCTAACATTATTTCTCACATTCTTTGGTATAGATGGATGAACTCGTGCACAAAGCTAAATTGTACAGGACAAATTGGCACTTTTTGTTTTTTTAGAAGGATTATATATTTTTGTATAGATGTATATGGAAAATATTAGGGGAGACTAGTAGTTATATTTTTGGATACACTAGTAGTTATATTTTTGGATGGGTGTGTATGGAAAATATTTGGTAAACTACTAGTTATATTTTTGGGTTGATGCACATAGATAAAAATTTAAAACATAATAATAAGTACTTGTTATGTTTTAAATTTTTATGGTAGATGAAATATGTAGTTTGGAATTACTTGTGAATAAAAATTTATAATAGTTGCTGACTTTAATTAAACAAGTTCAGAAATGGTGATATATGTATTTTGTTGAATGTTCATGATTCAATTTATTTGTTGGTTTGAATGATTTTTTGCAAATTACTGATTATATTGAATAAATTGGATGGATTATTATAAATTACAGGTTTATTTTGTTGGATGTTGGTGACCAAATTTTGGTTTTATTTTTCTAGTTTTGGCGACCAATTGATTAGTCGGGAAAGATAAGTTATACTTTTGCCGACTAAATAAAGTAGTCGATGTATCACCAAGCACATTTGGCCACTAAATAATTAGTCGTTAAAATTATTAATTTTGGCAACCAAAGGATTTGGTCGCGAATAGGTCTATTGCCGACTAAAGTTTTAGTTGTGTAAACATTTCTTTTGGCGACAAACATGTTTGGTTATGGAATGTGGCAATTGGCGACTAATTATTTTGGTCGTGGAATGTGACAATTGGCGACCAAACTAAGAGGTCGTAGAGTGTCACAATTGGCAACCAAAATTTTTGGTCGTAGAATGTCGTAATTGGTGACCAAAATTTTTTGGTCATGGAATGTCACAATTGGCGACCAAACTTTTTGGTCGTTGAATATGATAATTGGCGACCAAACTTTTTGGTCGTGGAATGTGACAATTGATGACTAAGCTATTTGGTCGGGAAAATTTCACTTTTCGCGACCAAAGTGTTTTAGCGACAAAATGGATTAGTTGCAGTAATGACATATTTAGCGACCAAAAATTTAGTCGGCAAATCCAACTTTTCCCGACCAACCAAAATTTTGGTTGCGAATTACTTTTGCCGACCCTCAATTAGCGACCAAAGTAGCGACAAAAAATTGGCCGTGGATAACTTTTGCCGACTAAAAATAGGCTTTTAGCGGCCAATTTTTTGGTTGGCAAAGGTGTTATTTCTTGTAGTGAGATAGTGTCAATGCATTAAATGTGATAGATTCATTATGAATGAATCTTAGAGATGCATTATGTATCTATTATGAATATAGAAGATACATTAATCTATCTAATGAGTTCATTAATATAAAAGATGCATTATGTATCATGATTGTAAAAGATACATTAATCTATTTAATGAAATTCATTGAATGAATGGATTCTTTGATGGGAAGAATACTAGTATAAATAGTGTAAGGTCCCAAACCACTTCTCTCTCTAGGCGATGAGAGCCTTCTTGTGGTGACAACTTGAGTTTTTGTGATGGAGAGTGTGGTTTGGGACATTACACTATTTATATTAATATTCTTCCTATCAAAAAATTCATTTAATCATTGATGAATACACCTATATATACATAATGTATAGAAGACTAATGGAGATAGTGTCAATGCATTAAATGTGATAGATTCATTACGAATGAATCTTAGAGATGCATTATGTATTTATTATGAATATAGAAGATACATTAATCTATCTAATGAGTTCATTAATATAGAAGATGCATTATGTATCATGAATGTAAAAAATACATTAATCTATTTAATGAAATTAATTGAATGAATGGATTCTTTGATGGGAAGAATACTAGTATAAATAGTGTAAGGTCACAAACCACACTCTCCATCACAAAAACTCAAGTTGTCACTACAAGAAGGCTCCCATCGCCTAGAGAGAGAGAGAGGGAGAGAGAAATGGTTTGAAGATATTAGATAAATAAAGAGCTTGAAGATCAAGGTCTTCTATTCAAGATTTCTTTTTGTCAAAAGAGGTTTTCATACTATCATGGATCAAGGTATGTATACACTTATTTATATAGTAGAAATTCATATAGTTTTCATGTATATAATTGAATCCTTAATGGTTTTTAGTTTATGTTCCGCAAAGTTTTCTATCAATTGGTATTAGAGCCATGGTTCTCAATTCTGATGCATGAAACGTATAAGTATAAATTTCATTTTATGATGATGTTTTGTGTAACAAGTGCATAACCTTGATCAAGTATTCTATTGCTATTAAAATAAAAATTGAAAATTATTGAACAAGTGGTAATTAAGATAATGTCTTATGCACTTATAATGTTTTGTTACACACCTTATGAGTTGAAACATTGTTGATCAGCCCAACGGAGGTTCAACACTATGTATGTTTGAACAACCGAGATGATTAGTATAATAAATATAGTAATAAGTTTTTCTGCCCAATGGCGATAAACTTCTCACGTGCTTTAGTTAATAAAATAATATAAGACATTGAGTTTTTCTGCCCAACGGCGATAAATTCGTTACGGTCTTAATGATTATTTTATTTTATTTTATGTTGTTTATTTTTATTAGTCATCTCATTTACTTTTATGAATTGCTAAAATATATTGTTATTCGGCCCAACGGAAGGATAACCTTATTTCGTATCTAACTAATTGTGTTTTCTAGTTAGATATATTTAACTTGTAGTGTTATTTTTATTCATGACATGTGAATAGTAGTTTTCTTGATTATATTATGTAATAGATATTATTTGTTTGCAGCATTGAATCCTACTGCAATTAATAGTTACTTGTCTAGTATTGAAGCTTTGAGTAGAACTAATTTTAAGAAATGGAAAGAACAAATTGGAATTATTTTGGGAATTATGGACTTAGACTATGCATTAAGAGAGCTAGCTCCTACAAAGCCTAATGATACAAGTTCTAAGGAACACATGGCTTTATATGAAAAATGAGAATGCTCAAATCGCTTAAGTCTAATGATTATGAAAGGCTCAATTATGCCTACAATTCAAGAAGCAATCCCTGTTTCTGAAAGTGCAGTGAGCTATATGAAATCTATTGAAGAACAATTCATTGGAACTTCTAAATCCCTTGCTAGTACTCTTATGATTAAAATGATGACAATGAAACATGATGGTTGAGTGGTGTTCGTGAACATATCTTAAAGATGAATGACATGGCCTCTCAATTAAAGGGAATGGACATGGAAATTTTTAAAGGTTTTCTTGTTCATTTCATTATGACTTCTCTTCCTGCGCAATGTGGTTCTTTCAAGATCAATTATAATACGCAGAAAGATAAGTGGAAGATAAGCGAGTTAATTGCCATGCGTGTTCAAGAAGAAGAGAGGCTTAAAGCTGAAAAGCTTGATATGGCTCATCTTACCACCTTGGGTCCAACCAAAAAGATTTTCAAGAAAGGCAAAAGTAAGAAGAAGAAGAACGCAAAAAAAAAAAAAAAAAAAAAAAAAAAAAGCCATTTCTGTCGAAAGAAAGGTCACATAAGAAAAGATTGTCCAGGTTTTAAAAGTTGGTTGGACAAGAAAGGTAATACTCAATACTTTGTGTCTTATGAATCCTTTTTGGTAAATGTTCCACCAAATTCTTGGTAGATTGACACTGGTGCAAGTATTCACATACCAAATTTCATACAGGGATACCTTACAAGTCGGAAACTAAATAAAGGAGAATGAACCATTACAGTTGGGAATGGAATAGAAGTGGACGCTGAGGCTATTGGCACCCTTCGACTAATTTTAGACTCTGGTTTCATTTTAGATTTAGTAAACACAGTTTATGTTCCTATTTCTAGAAACCTAATTTCTGTTTCATGACTTGATTCCTGTGGTTATGAATTTAAGTTTTGAAATAATAGAGTCTCTTTATTTCACAATTCTCATATGATTGGTTCTGGTACTTTATATAGTAATCTTTATTCATTGAATTTAAATTCCACTTATGCACAATCTCTTTTATCCTTTCATGTAAACGACTTGGTAAATAAAAAGAGAAAACGAGAATGAAAATTCATCCATGTTGTGGCATAAGCGCTTGGGCCATATATCAAGAGAAATGATGGAACGTCTTATTAAAGATAGAATTTTAAGTTCACTTGATTTTTCTGATTTTAGTACTTGTGTTGTAATAACCCGACCCTCTTATGTGATTCTGATATGTTCTCAGTCCCTTATTTTGAGCTTTCAAATGCTTATTGTGGAACTTTATGAGGAATTAAAGTTAATGAAGCGAATCCTATGATTTTGGGTACATATTTGGTTAATAAGGAAACATCTGTTACAATTATAATGTTTGAACCAGGAATTGCAAGCCTTAGAAACTTAATTATCAGAAATTGATTTTATATTTGGAATCAGTGTAATTTTTAGGTAATAATAAGCATTTCTGTGAAAATTCAATTTAGAATGATTAAACGATTGAATTTTGTCTTATTCACCTTGAATCTATATATAGCCATGTTCTTTTAGATATTGGACAAAACCTTAGGGCTTTACAAAATATCTTGAGAGAGAGGAGAATTTGAGAAGAGGAGTTCTTCAAGCTAGGAATTGGGAAAGTCTAGAAGATTTTGAGATTCAGGTATGTGCTTTTATTTGAAATAAGTGTTAATCATGCAAGTTAGGTGTGTGTTGATTTAATTGAGAGATGTATTATCATGGAATTGGTTGAAGTTAAGTTTTGGGTTGAGGTTAAGTTAAGTTAGGAAGTAGAAGTTCATCCTATCCCTTATCATTGTATTCCTTATTATTCTACTTCTTATTCTCACATGTTTGCACTCATTGATGGCTTTGAATTATGTATATATGGTTGGTAATTATTTAGAAGAAATTCAAAGTGTTTAACTCTTGTTATGAATTGTGAGGAAGTTAAGAATCAATTCATGTTGGAAGTGTTATATGCTTGAAATGTGTTTATACATCAATTTTGAACCATGTTACATATATTACAAGCCTTAGAAAAGCTCATCAAAAGCTGGGATTTTGTACAAATTTTCAGACTGTTTTGCACAGAATCGCCGTATGTGCGGGGGTCATGGCCGTACGTGTGGGAACACCAGCTGTACGTGCGGGAGTCATGGCCGTACGTGCGGGGAATGTTGGGGTTCAGCTTCTGCTAAAAAGGCACGTGCGGGGATTTCCAGCCGCACGTGCGAGGCCAATTGCCGCACGTGCGGGGCTCACAGCCGCAAGTGCGGCCCAAGCTGGAAAAAATGGTTCGCTCCATTTTGCATGTTCAACCCTTGGATATTTTTTAGAAATTGCATTTTGTACCTATTAAAGTTTGTAAATTCGTTTGAAGTGGAGTGAATCAGGAATTAATTCAATAAAGAGGAATTAACTAACTTAAAAGTTATGAATGTGTGCAGGACACGCTTCGGGAGGAACTAGTGCCCCGCAGCAACACAGTGAGTAATAGTACTATCGATGTATCATAATCATGTTAATTATTATTGTTATTGATGTTATGTTTAACATGTATGCTACTTGAGAAACGGTGTGAAATCATGGAATTGAGAAACAGTGTGAAATGATGGAAACATCGAAAGAACGTATGAAGCTATGAATTTATGAGGCCGAGGGCCATTTTGTGAAGCTATGAATTTATGAGGCCGAGGGCCATTTTGTGAAGTTATGAATCTATGAGGCCAAGGGCCATCTTGTGACGTTATGAATCTATGAGGTCGAGTGCCACTTTGTGAAGCTATGAAGCTATAAGGCCAAGGGCCAATTTGTTAATATGTGAACCCATCAGGCCAAGGGCCAATCTGTGAAATTGTGAACTGACAAAGTCATTCTAGAAATTTGTACCGAATCAAATTAGCCACGTGATTTTGCATTTACTTACGCGTTGACATGTGTTATAATTTAAATGGAGCTTCGATGCATTTAAGTACTATTGTTCACTGAGCCTGGCTCACCCTTTGTTATGTCTACTTCTGTAGGTAACCAACCTAGAGGTTGGTCCTAGTCCTGGCATCGTCACACTTTTGTCCGCCTAAGCATAGTCAGGAACTTGGTCGAAGCCGTGCATTTTTGTGGTGTTTCCTAGACTATGGCTTGTTCCTTAGTTTTTGACTTAGGTTGAAATGTACATAATGTTTTTTTTTGTTATACACCCATCCTTGGGGCTGGACCTGTATATGCCTACGTATATAACTAACTAGCTCTCAGATGTGTATCTCCTTATGCTTATTTGTCTTATGCAATATCTGTGATCTTGGTATGGTAGTGGTAGCTCAATGGATGTCATACTTTCTTATATATTATTCTATGATATTAATGCTTCCGTTAAGGCCCCTATGTTATGTATATATATTAGGTTAGGTGGCTATGTCTGCATAGGTCATGCCCAAACTTTTAGGGGTGGGGGTTGGGGCGTGACAAGTGGTATTAGAGCACAAGTTGCTATCGCACACACGAATCCATTGAGCCTTAGGGTGTCTAGCAAAGACTTAGGCATCTGCATGACATCTTGAAAACGTATGAAGAGATCGATGGCAACGTAGAATGTACTCTGCTAATGCTAACAATTTGAATTATGTTTATCGGATATAATTGAATGTTATGTAGGTCATGGTGAGAACACGGACAGAAGATCCGGAAGATGCTACTGCAGCACGGTTGGACCGGATGGAACGAATGATTATGGAAATAGCGGAGACTTTAAGGCAACAACAGCAACAACCACAACCACCACCGCCACCGCCACCGCCACCGCCACCGGTACCTCCACCTGTAGTACAAGATTTTGGTTTGAGGACCGAACCATTACACTCACAAAGGAGTTTAAAAAGATGAAACCGCCGTCATTCAAGGGAGGAATAGAACCGATGAAAGCTGAAGCATGGGTGCTGGGCATAGAGAAACTGTTTGAGGTATTTCCATGTACCAAAGTCCAAAAGTACAACTTGCCGCCTTCACTCTTGAAGACGAGGCGCGAAGATGGTGGATGCTTACAAGAACTGTGCACCCAGGATTAACATGGGATAGATTTCTAGAATTGTTCTATGACAAATATTTTCCCCAAAGCATGCGAGATAAGAAGGTGACAGAATTTGAAACTCTTAGACAAGGAAGTAAGACCGTTGCAGAATATGAAGCTCAATTTGCAGAACTAGCTCGGTTTGCGCCTCATATGGTGGAAACGGATTATAAGAAGGCACGGAAATTTGAAGGGGGATTATGAGGTGCTATCCTAGACCGAGTCAATATGTTAAAGTTACCTACTTATGTCGATGTGTTAGAAAGGACTGTTATAGCAGAGGGAAACCTTGCGGCTCAGAATTGAATTTCCGAGTGGAAAGGGAAGAGAGGCAGAACAATCAATGGTCAAAGGGATCAGTTACTCCACTTCAGAAGAAGCATAATTTAGGGAACTCCAGCATCACCACCCCTACTCAAAACTCTACTCCTGTGTGTCCAGATTGTGGAAGGCAGTATCGTGGGACTTGCAACTGGAAGACTGGAGCTTGTTGTAAGTGTGGTAAAACGGGTCATTTGGTAAGAGATTGTCCGCAGGGGACTCAACAAAAGGGCACTAGGACTGCTACAAGTTCCGCGGGGTCTGCACCAACAACCCCACACACAAGGCAGCTGCTAAACCTGCTAACAACAAAGATACTGCAAGGCAAGGCAGGGTCTTCGCATTGGTTCCAGGAGATGTACAAAATGCAGCCACGGTGGTATCAGGTACATTTATTGTTCATGGTCATTCTGCTCATGTGTTGTTTGATTCTGGTTCCACCCACTCTTTTGTGTCGAAGCTATTTGCTCCTAATCTAGATAAAACTGAAAACCTTGTCTTATATATTGTGTGTGTCTTCACCTTTGGGGGATTCTATGATGCTTCTGTATACTTAGCTTGTGAACTCCAACTGGGGATATTCGAGTGTATGCTAATTTGTTACCTCTTGACATGACCTATTTTGATGTTATTCTGGGAATGGATTGGCTGAGTGATTATGGTACAACTATAAATTGCTTAACTAAGCAAATCAGTTTCTACCCTTCGGGTCAATCGGAGTCTATTGTTCAGGGACAGGAAGTGACTTCTCCACCTTATCTGATTTCTGCAGTAAAGGCTTGTAAGTTAATTCAAAAAGGGTGTCAGGGGTATTTCTGTAGTATTTTGGAGGGGCAAATGCTGAATCGGGATATTGATATGATTCCACTTGTTCATGAATTTCCGGATGTTTTTCCCGAAGAATTGCCAGGGCAGTTGATAGACCGTGAAATTGAGTTTATAATTGACGTGACGCCGGGAACTCAACCTATTTCTAAGACTCCGTATAGGATGTCGCCAGTAGAAATGAAAGAATTAAAAATCCAGTTACAGGATTTGCTTGATAAGGGATTCATCCGTCCAAGTGTATCTCCTTAGGGCGCGCCAGTGTTATTTGTGAAAAAGAAGGACGGAACACTTCGGCTATGTATTGATTATAGGGAACTCAACAAGGTAACAATCAAAAACAAGTACCCCTTACTACGGATTGACGATTTATTTGATCAGTTACAAGGGGCACAAGTTTTCTCAAAAATCGATCTACGGTCTGGATACCATCAATTGAAGGCTGATGATGTGGAGAAGACAGCTTTTTGAACCCGGTACGGTCATTATGAATTTCTGGTTATGCCCTTTAGAGTTACTAACGCACCAGCGGCATTTATGGATCTAATGAATCGTGTCTTTAAGCCTTACCTGGATGAGTTTGTAGTGGTCTTTATCGATGATATCCTTATATACTCAAAGAGTGCAGAGGCTCACGAGGATCATCTTCGCCTAATCCTTCAAACACTTCGAGAGAAGAAGTTATATGCGAAGCTAAAGAAATGTGAATTCTGGCTACAAGAGGTGGCATTTTACAAGACGCATTAGATGATTAACAAAGGAAGGAGTCTCTGTAGATCCGCACAAAATTGAGGCGATTGTGAATTGGCCAACTCCTACCAATGTAACTGAGGTGCGTAGTTTCATGGGATTAGTCGGATATTACAGGAGATTCGTTCAAGATTTTTCCAAAATCGCCGTGCCGCTTACACAACTGACTCGAAAGGGAGTTGCATTTGAATGGTCAGAAGAGCGAGAATCTGCTTTCTAGGAGTTGAAAACAAAGTTGACTACAGCACCAGTTCTGGCCTTACCATCCGGTACTGAAGGGTTTGTAATCTACAGTGATGCTTCGCATAAAGGCTTGGTTGTGTACTTATGCAAAATGGAAGAGTTATTGCTTATGCCTCGCGACAATTGAAACCCCATGAAAAGAATTATCCCACACACGACCTTGAGCTAGCAGCAGTAGTTTTTCTTTGAAGATATGGCGGCATTATCTGTATGGCACTGTTTGCGAAGTTTTATACTGATCACAAAAGTCTCAAGTACCTTTTTACCAGAAGGAGTTGAACATGCGACAACGGCGGTGGTTAGAGTTGATTAAGGACTATGATTTGCAGATCCACTACCATCCTGGTAAAGCCAACATGTTGCAGATGCACTTAGTCGGAAAAATAGGGAGATTTGGCAAATCTAATTACAGAACAAAAGGAGTTGGTAAATGAATTAGATAAACTGAATGTGGATCTTGTGATACATGGACAGGAGGCCGTAATAGCAGCAGTAATGGCTCAACCGACTCTACTTGAAGAGATCAAGTTGCATCAACTGGAGGATGAAACTCTAAGGAAGATATGTGATGAGTTGGAGACAAAACCGAAACCGGGGTTCAGTTTAATGGATTCGGTGCTCAAGTTTCAAAATCGAATATGCGTCCCTAATGTGTTGGAACTTAAACGGAAACTAATGAAAGAAGCACATGCCTCGAGATTTTCAATACATCCGGGAAGTACCAAAATGTATCAGGATTTGAAACAAAACTTTTGGTGGCCCAGTATGAAAAAGGAGATCGCGGAATTCGTTTCTAAGTGATTGCAATGTCAGCAAGTAAAGGCGGAACATCAACGACCAGCAGGATTATTACAACCCCTTCCAATCCCGGAATGGAAGTGGGAACATCTGACCATGGATTTTATTGTGGGGTTACCACGGACACCTCGGGGTATGAATTCTATATGGGTCATTGTAGATCGATTAACTAAGTCCGCTCACTTCCTACCAGTGAAGAATCTGTATAATGCAGATAAATTGGTGATAATTTATGTGAATGAAATTGTGAGGCTTCATGGTGTTCCGATCTCAATTGTATCAGATAGGGATCCAAAGTTTGTTTTGAGATTTTGGCAGAGTCTACAGAAAGCAATGGGTACAGAATTAAAGTTCAGCACAGCTTTTCACCTACAGACTGACGGTCAATCCGAGAGAACAATACAAACTCTAGAAGATATGCTCTGAATGTGTGTGCTGGATTTTCAAGAAAGTTGGGAAACCCATCTACCGTTAATAAAGTTTGCACACAACAATAGTTACCATTTGAGTATTGAGATGGCACCATATGAAGCTCTATATGGAAGACTGTGTCGTTCCCCCTGTGTTGTGTTGGGGCTGAAGTTAGGGATAGATCATTGCTAGGGCCTGAAATTGTGCAGTTAACAACTGAAAAGGTTAAAATTATCCGAGAGAGATTGAAAACTGCTCAAAGTAGGCAGAAAAGTTACGCGGATAACCGACGACGGGATTTGGAGTTTGAAGTGGATAGTTATGTCTTTGTGAAGGTCACTCCGATGAAAGGACATCCAAGATTCGGAAAAAGGGGTAAGTTAACACCCCAGAGTTGGTCCCTTTCAATTTTGGAGAGGGTAGGTCCAGTAGCTTACTGGGTTGCCCTTCCGCCAAATATGAGTCAAGTACATAACGTATTCCATGTTTCTATGCTTCGAGGATACCTTCCAGATCCGTCCCATATCATAGATCATCACCAGATCATATTGGATGACACATTAACCTATGAAGAGAAACCAATTCAAATTCTAGACCGACAAGTAAAACAGTTACGTAATCGAGATATTCCAATGGTAAAAGTAGAATGGCAAGAACATTACGGAACCGAGGCTGCATGGGAAAAAGAAGAGGAAATGCAACACCAATATCCGCATCTGTTTCAATCCTAAGGTAAACCAAGTTTGAGGGACCAAACTTTTTAAGGGGGGAGAGTGTAATAACCCGACCCTCGTATGTGATTCCGATATGTTCTCAGTCCCTTATTTTGAGCTTTCAAATGCTTATTGTGGAACTTTATGAGGAATTAAAGTTAATGAAGCAAATCCTATGATTTTGGGTACATATTTGGTTAATAAGGAAACATCTGTTACAATTATAATGTTTGAACCAGGAATTGCAAGCCTTAGAAACTTAATTATCAGAAATTGATTTTATATTTGGAATCAGCGTAATTTTTAGGTAATAATAAGCATTTCTGTGAAAATTCAATTTAGAATGATTAAACGATTGAATTTTGTCTTATTCACCTTGAATCTATATATAGCCATGTTCTTTTAGATATTGGACAAAACCTTAGGGCTTTACAAAATATCTTGAGAGAGAGGAGAATTTGAGAAGAGGAGTTCTTCAAGTTAGGAATTGGGAAAGTCTAAAAGATTTTGAGATTCAGGTATTGTAACAAGTCCGCGGGGGGCCTCGCTACAGCTCGGACTCTCCTTTTTGTGTGTTGCGGTTCTAAATCTGAACCAAAGAGTCCAACTCTGGCAAATCGTTTTGAAGAAAAATAGATTTTTTGAAAAGTAGTGCCAAACATGGACTGCTTTGCCAGATTACAGAGTCGCCACCTAAATATTTTTTAATGGGGGAATTTAGGAAACCCTGACTCGGTGCCGAAGGCCACGTGTCCGTCATCACCAAATGTCTTGGCTCGGGAGCTTGGGTACGATCGGGGAAGGTCAGCTATGAGCACCCCCTTTCGCCGGTCCGAAGACCGGCCTCTACTAACCGTGATATCCAATTTTGAAAACTTTACATGCTCTTATACCGGTTATTAGCCTAGTTTTACTACGTTATGCGCACAGCAAAACAAGTATAGACTAGATTGCCTAATTCGGAAATAATCATTGCATATCTGTTTGTTTTGAAAGCGTTTCGGGTTTTGCTACTCGCAAGTAGGCTAAAATACAGATTTCAATGAGTTTTCCAACTCAAGCAACCCAACCTTCACCCACAGGCATTCAGGCAGTTATATCATATAAGCACTTAGCCGCATGGTAAGCATACTGTCATGTTAACATTCACACGCATGCGAGATGCTAAAGCATAGATACTTACATCGTACTCCGTGCCAAAACAATAAACTAGTTAGCAATCGTGCATGCCCTAGTTCATGTTAAGGGACTAATGAAACACATACAGCATGTAATTAGGATAGGCTCGGCTAACCCTAAAAATGGCATGTGAAGTGCACTTTATTTTGATGCATGTATTCAATTTGGAATTGAAAGTACGATGCAGTTTGTATGATGTACCGAGCCCGGTGCATGTCAACAAATGCATGGATGCACGCATGCATTGCATAAGGTATGCTAATTTTAAATATGCCCTAATCTACCATCATAAGCAGGTAAATAAAAGGGAAGAAAGAAATGGGGGGTTGGAAGACATACACACACCCACACACACTTATTACAAGCACGCCCTCACTCGGAGGGACCGAATAATAATACAGTCCAAAAGAATAAATGAATAAATTATTACAAAATTCTAATTATTAAAATTAAATCAAATAAATAAAAAAGAAATGGGGCCTCAGCCCTGCCTCGGGATGCGCGAATGATGCATGCTCGATCCAACTTGCCCGGAAAGCCCCACACCGCACCACTGCTGCCTCTGTTTCTACTGCCCTGCCTCTCCAAAAATTACCAAAGTCCCAGAACACCTTCCTTGCATGCTGCTAAATGCCACCGGCTGAAGAAATTTCCACCGACTTCTTGTGGTGACCACCGGCTGCAAAATAAGCTATCGGCCAGAAAAGAGTGCCGGTCGGCACTCTTTGCTGCCGGTCGGCTATAAATTCCTGCAGGGGACAGTTTGACAGCAACAGCAGGCAGCAGTGCATGGTATTGGATTTTTGGGCATATCTATGCATGGCCAATGCTTCCTATCATGAATGGAACTCAAGGAAGCATGGCTCTTGGTTCTAGGGCCATCAATGTGCACCTTGGTGCATGATAGCCTAAAGAACCAAGGTTGCACTTTGATGTAAAAATGCATGCAACACAACAATGATAACTAAGTCCCTATCATGCCAATATCAAGGGCCTTAGTGACATGGGAATTGAGGTGTGTTTCGTCACTTGGAGTACAAACACCCCTCATTTCCCACACTCGGTTTGACACCCCAAACCGAGTAATGAAATGCAACTCATGTAAACATGCAAATATGCAAACATGCAAACATGCAAACATGCATTATGGAAATTAGGATGCTAGCACACTAAGTATCACACCACTAACACATTAGTCATGCAAAATGCTAGAGCATACAAGATGCTATCATCATGCCAATATGGACCAATCAAGCACAAGACCACCATGCTATAACATCTAATGGGGCAAACATGCAACAAGCATATAACAAACATGCAATGAGGGACTTAGCCACAATGGGGCAGCCCTCAAGCCTCCCCAAAACAGTGGCAAAACATGCCCAAAATGGTGACCAAAATATACAAATTATGCAAATTAATGAGCCTAAACTTAAGGCATCAAAGAGAGTATCTTTCCATCATTACCGAGGCCACTCATGACATGAATTAGGCCACCAAAAACAGAGCATTAGCATGCAAAATGACACCCAAATCCCCTCACATGGCAGCCCCAAAATGCACCAAGTATGCAAGCATACACAATGCCAATTCCTAGACATACAAGAGCACACCCTTAAAGCATGAAATAGGCTACATATGCATACATACAAACATGATTTATGGACTGAAATAAGGTCACAAATGATGCCAAAGCATGGGGGTGATCAATGTAGAACATACTAGGGGGCCAAAATGCATGAGGCTTACAAGCTTAAAATACAAAACGACCATGTCAAGCACACTATGCATGACAAAATCAGTGGCTCACAGCCCTTATACATGGTAGTATGATGCTAATACCCTCATGGAACCAAGCTAAAACATGCAAAGAACATGGCCTAGATGCATGGCATGCTTTTAGGCATAAGAGAGCATTTCAAAGCAAGTATGAGAGGCATGCTAGAGGCCACAAATCCGACCTTAGATAGAGATCAAACATGACCTAAAACACCCAAGAAAGTTCTGAAATGAAGCTAAATGCAAGCATGCACACATGCTACCTCATGAGCCAAAAACAAAGGCAAGCAAGAGACAAAGGGGAGAGGAGTGTCCCTCCCCTATATGAGACTTGAAAATACCTTCCTTACCACTGAAAACCCACTAGTTTTCAGTGGTGAGAAGACCAAACACACCAAGTAAACAAGGTCTCAAGAAAAGGCTCCAAAATGGCCAAAACAAGGCCTAAGAGGGTGAGACTCTACCCAAACCACAAAACAACCTTGATGAATGTTCTTAAGCAAGGAAAAACAAGTCTTTTTTATGTTAAACACAAATCCAAAAACACAAAGCAAGAAGGGTAGAATGTTGTTGCAAAAATGGGGAATCTAAAGTGATGTTCTTACCCTTGAATATCCTTTGAAGAACAAAAGGTCCAGCCCTCTTTTAGTGATCAAAACCAGTCCAAGATCACACAAAACAACCCTCCAAGCCTCCCAATCTCGAGCTAAGGTGTAGTAGTGTGTGCAATGGTGCAAAAGTAAGGTAAAACCACACTTTTTGGTCCAAAAACACACACACAAGAGGAGAGAGGTGGAGATATATGTATCTATGGATATATAACAGAGATATATATGTATAAGCTCTGGTTTTGCCCTCCAAAATTCTAACCTTGAGCCAAGAGAAGAAGCCTCTCTCTTATAGGCAAGCAAAGCTTACAAGCTAAGCAAACCAAAGGCTCATCCCTCCATACACGTGTATGGAGGGGAGCAAAAAGCTATACAGCTGTAAGAAAATATCTGATAAAGCAGCTGTACAGTAGTCGGCAGGGCAAAATGGTCATTTGCCAAAATTGACTGTCGACCGGCACAAAAGAGTGCCGACCGGCACAATATAGTGCCGGTGGAACACCAACCAGCCGGTGGCCTCTAGCCACTGCCGGTGGTGTGTGGGGATGCCTCACAAAGCATTCCCTGCCCTTCCAAGGCAAAACACAGTGTTTGGTGCAAAACCAAACACAAAACGGTCGAGTTCGGAGGTCCTGAGGCAAGGCGCGCGCAGCCGAGAACTCCGGGAACTCCAAACGAACACGAACATGGATAATCACCGAGTGTTCAAGCGGTGACGTCCAGGTCTTGAGGACGTCAAAAATGGGGTGTCTACAGTTGCCCCTCTTTGACAGAACTCGAAAGTCATAACAATGACGGGAGTGAATGTCAAAGCCCAGAGACGACCATTTTTGACAAGGCCGAAGACTTGGACAAACATACAAAGCGCAAATGGTTGAACTGCAAGCTGCCTACGTATCCCTTAGGAATCAAACCAGCGTAGTTCAGGCACAGGCATACAAGCCGCAAATAAGGTATGCGCCCGTAGGCGGGGGCGAGATGCAACTGACGATGCAAATGGCCGAGCATAACTTATGATCATGCAAAGGAAGCTGTAATGAAGCACACATGCGACAGTTATAAGCTAGCATACCAAACTACACTACAATGCAGAAAGGATGTAAGAGAATTATGGAATTCTCAATACGTCTCACTCGGGAGATACAATACCTGCGCGGCTCGTCCGGTTTCACCGGCCTCAAATGAGCCGTACATACAATATCGTGCCTGCAAAGAAAGCAAACTTAACAGGTATGATACTGTTAGCAACATGCGTGATAATGCGATCGAAAGTA
>JAPPVO010004327.1:0-10293 GCA_030407325.1 Camellia japonica | reverse complement strand
AATCTTATATATAGATTTTGTAATATTGTTTGAACTTGAGAATTTTTTTATATGTCTTAAGTTGGAAAAACATTGAGAATGTTTTGGATTTAATGTTAGCATTTGAACTTGCCTTTTTATGGAAGTCGAATATAACATTTGTATATTGAATGTGTTGTTTATATCATGAGATTGAATATGATATGGAATTTGTTAACATTGAAAGGAATAATGCATAATATTGATACAGGTTGAAATATATGTTGGTTTATACATATTGTGAAATGCCTCTTGATAAGAGATGAAGTGACCAATATTGGTCAAATTGTTGATTATTGTTTTATATATCATTGGGAATTAAGAAAAACTTGTTTTTACAAACTCATGCTTAATTTCGGGGACGAAATTCTTTTAAGGGGGGGAGGTCATAGCGACCCCGGTCTTTTCCCTTTTGATTTTTGTATCCGGACTTATGTTCCGTGGATTTTATTGTTGTTGTTGTCCTTTGATTCCTTTATTTTGAGTTATAGGATATGTTGGGCAGATTATGCTACAGGTTGGTTAGGTTTGAAACCAAGAGTTGCTGCCCAGTTTTTGGGTTGGTCGCTCGAGCGAGCTCTTCTTCGCTCGAGCGAGGTCTTTGTTTTTGTTTCTTCGCTCGAGCCAGGGTTCCTTCGCTCGAGCGAACTTTGCGTCCAGTACATAGACCTGAGAGATGTGTTTCTTGGCTCGAGCGAGCTTCCTTCGCTCGAGCGAGCGAGGTGTATGTTTTCGAGTTCTTCGCTCGAGCGAGCTTTCCTTCGCTCGAGCGAGCTTCTGGTTGCAGACCTGAAGCATCGAGTTTTTGGCTCGAGCAAGATTTTCTTCGCTCGAGCGTGGATTTTTGTGTCTGGTCGCTCGAGCGACCATGTCTCCGCTCGAGCGAGCCTGTCCAGTTTATATACGCAGAAACAGTTTTAAATCACTTTTTTTTACAACTTTTTGATTCAGAAAACCCTAGTTACGAGTTCTCTCTCTCCCAACTCATCTTCTCTCCTAGGTTTCATCTATTTAGAGTGAGTATTTAACCTAGTTCCTTCATTAAAAAGGTAGAGTGGGTCGAGGGCTTCCATTTAATCTGAACGGTTGTTGATTTGGAGCACTTTGGAGTTTGGGCTATCATCTCCGTCTTCTTCTTTTTGGGTTTTTGCTTCGAGGTAGGGATTTCCTACTCCATTTATACGCTTTAATCCTAAGTGTTGGTATTTTGGTATGTGGGGTAGTTTGGTAATTTTGGGAGAAACCTTAGGGTTTTGGCTTAGATTAATCTGTTAATTATTTAAGGGAAAAATGTGGAATTGGGTTTAATTCATGAAGTTGGGAAAATTATGAGATTAATGATATAGTTGGGTAGTTTAAATACTTACCTATGAAAATGTTGATTTTACATTCATTGTTGTATTTATTTCTTGTTTAGAAATAACTGTTCTGGGCTATCGGTGGAGGATAGCCATTGTTTGTTGTAGACCTTGCATGTGGCTTAGGTATAACTGGAATTATGTCACTCATGTTGACTGTTGAATTAATACAGAACATTACTTGTATTGATTATGTGTTGTATATGGCAATTGTGTGTGTTTCATTGCATATGCATTTCATTTGGAGGAGATAGGGGATGAACTCCACGGTTTAGGGGAAGATAGGGGATGGACCTCTAAACCGGATGTGTTGGGAGGAGATAGGGGATGACTCCAGTAGCATCATTCATATGTGTCTTATTGATAATAGCAATATTGCTATTTGTTGTTGATATGATACATCATTATAATGTGTATCAGTTGGAAGTATGGAAGTGTTGTGGTTTGAGCTTTAGTCTCATTTATTTTTTGACATCTGGATCACTATTATAGTTGGCCAGATTCTGAGCCATAATGATATAATTGGAAAGTGATTAAATATTGGAAAGTGAAAGGTGTCATAGACAATAAGTCATAGACAATGTAGACATTCGTGTCATGAAATTGAATATTGGATATCTTGTGTTAACCATGTATCGAATGCTAATGCTTTAGTTAATTCTTATGCTTGGTTTAGTATTTTTCTACTGGGCTGTGGCTCACCCTATATGGGGAACTTCATTTTCAGGTTCAGGTGGTTCACTACCTCCAAGGACTTAGCTTGTGAGGATTTGGACTCGAAGACTTGCTTATTTTATTTGTTTTATTTGAACAACTTGTAAACTTTCAAGCCTAGGGCTTTATTTGTTTTTGAGTTAGAACTCATGGAATTGTGTCCAAGTGTTGGCTTGGCAAGATGTAGCCCATAGGGCATTTATTATTTGTTTTTATTTCATGGTACTCTGATGAATGGAATAAGATACTTTATTTCTTTATAATTCCGCATTTAATATTATGTATTATGGTTTATTTTTGAGGGCGTTACACAAAGAGAGATGATAGAGAGCACTAGAATTAGAGTTCTAATGTCAACTTTAGTAATGTGGCAATACATTAAAAAAAAAAGAATATAATATCACAAATTAAAACATCAAATCATAAGGTGGGACCCACCTCTAGAGCTTCTTATTTAGAGGTCTCAAACATTTTTGTTGTACAAATCCAAAGTACAAAAGCAGCCGTAGTCTTTGACCACTCATTGAAACTATAGTGTGTAATTACGTAAAGGGAATGGCATCCCTCCAATCCTTTATCGGACTGGAGGTACTATTAGGTTCGTGGGCGTCTATTGCAGATTCTGTTTAGATAATTTGAACCGTTGAATATGTAAAACTCGTTGAGTACTATATGTTTGTAAAAAATCACATTGATCGGATATTAATAGCTATGTGATCAAATCTGTTTTGTATGGAAAAAAAAATGAACGGTGAAAATAAACGACTGACAAAAATCTAATTTGATCACATAGCTATTGATATCTGATCAATGTGATTTTTTACAAACATATAGCACTCGACGAGATCTAAATAATAAAATGTTCTGATTATCAAAATGGGACCCGTGGTGGACCCCCACGGGCCTAACAGTACCCTCCAATCCGATGAAGGATTAGAGGTGTAACGCCCTCAAAATAAAACCCATCATATATAAGATTAACATGCATTAATAGAAAACGAAACATTCTATTATCCATCAGAGTATTACTAAATAAAAGCATTACATGTAACATAAAAATAAATGCCCTACAGGCTTACATCTTGCCAAGCCAACACTTAGACACAAAGAAATAAGAGTCTAACTCAATACAAATAAAGCCCTAGGCTTGAATGTTTACATGTATCAAATAAAAACAAATAAATAAAAACAAGTCTTCGAGTCCAAATCCTCACAAGCTAAGTCCTTGGAGGTAATGAACCACCTGAACCTGAAAATGAAGTTCCCATATAGGGTGAGCCACAGCCCAGTAGAGAAATACTAAACCAAGCATAAGAATTAACTAAAGCAGTAGCACTCGACACATGGTTAACACAGGATATCCAATTTACAAATTCATGACACGAATGTCTACATTGCCTATGACACATTGTCTATGGCATAATTCACTTTCCATTTATGGCTCAGAACCTGGCCAAATAACTCAACAGGGGTTTCATCTTTTATTACAATACTTCCAATTCAACAGGAATAACAATTCAAGTTAAACCTAACATAACGAATACACATGTTGGTATTATATCAATCACAATCAATTTCACTTCCATACTTCCCAATTGATACACATTTTGGTGATGTATCATATCAACAATAAATAGAAATACTTCTATTAATCAATAAGCACACATATGAGTGATGCTACTGGAGTCCATCCCCTATCTCCTCCCAACAAGTCCGGTTTAGAGGTCCATCCCCTATCTTCCCCTAAACCGTGGAGTTCATCCCCTATCTCCTCCAACCAAATGCATATGCAATGAAACACAATTGCCATATACAACACATAATCAATACATGAATGTTCTGTATTAATTCAACAGTCAAGATAAATGACTTAATTTCAGTTATACCTAAGCCGCATGCAAGGTCTACAACAATCAATGGCTATCCTCCACCGATAGCCCAAAACAATTATTTCTAAGCAAGAAATAACTATAACAATAAATGTAATTTCAATATTCTCAAAGGTAAGTATTTAAACTACCAAATTCCCCAATCTCATGAATTTAACTCAATATCACAATCTTCCTATAAATTAATTATATAAATTAATCTATGACAAAACCCTAAGGTTTCTCCCAAAATTACCAAACTACCCCCACATACCAAAATACCACCACTTAGGATTAAAGCGTATAAATGGAGTAGGAAGTCCCTACCTCGAAGAAATAACTCAAAAAGGAGAAGATGAAGATGATGCCCAAAACTTGAAAGTGCTCCAAACCAACAATTGCTCAGATTAAATAAAAGCCCTCACTCTCCTCTATCTTATTTGTAAAGCAACTAGGGTAAAACACACCCTAACTAGATCAAACCTAGGAGAGAAGGTGAGTTGGGAGAGAGAAAACTCGTAACTAGGGTTTCTGGATCAAAAAGTTGTAAAAAAAAACGTTTTAAAACTGTTGCTGCGTATTTAAACTGGACAGGCTCGCTCGAGCGAAGACATGGTCGCTCGAGCAACCAGACACTAAAACCCACGCTCGAGCGAAGAAAAGCTCGCTCGAGCCAAAAACTCGATGCTTCAGGTCTGCAACCCAGAAGCTCGCTCGAGCGACGAAATGCTCGCTCGAGCGAAGAACTCGAAAACATACACCTCGCTCGCTCGAGCGAAGAAAAGCTCGCTCGAGCCAAGAACACATCTCTCAGGTTCTAAGCCCAGACGCAGACTCTCGCTCGAGCGACCAAAACCTGGCTCGAGCGAAGAACAAAAACAACAGCTCGCTCGAGCGACCAACTCCTCGCTCGACCGAAGGTCCAAAATTCTGGACAGCAACCCTTGGTGTCTAAACCCAACCAACCTGAAACAAACCTGTCCAAAGACATCCTATAACTCAAAAATAAAGAATTAAAGGACAACAACACCAACAATAATGTGACGGAATCTACGGAACATAGTCCGGATACAACAATCAAATGGGAAAAGACCGGGGTCGCTATAAGAGAGGACTGGAGGAAACCCTTATGTAAATTTAACTTGAGTAACCTTCACTCCAACCATGGGTTAATTAGTTATATCCATAAATTTTGTGATTTTTCTCTCTTGAAAATTTGGTATTCATAATTTTAATTATATTAGTTTTCCCCTTTTAATTTTTTAAAATATGTCAATTCAATTCAATTGATAACGTTAATTAAAAAATAAGATAAAAATCAAGAATAAAATGATCAATTTAAAATGGAATGATCCATTTAAAATTAGACGTGAACCACTCAATCAATTTAGGAAAGTTGATTTTGCCCAATTTCTATAAAAAAATATTTTTAATTAGACTAAATTAATATAATGTGAAAATTTTAAAGATAAAATTGGCAAATTAAAACTATAAGAACTTAATTGATATAAGAGACAAATTATAAGGATTATGTGTGAAATTTTCTCAAATAAAAACACATAACGACTTGACGCTCCTAGTAGGAAAATTATTATATAGTTTCAGAATAATATGTAGGATTGTATACATGGTGTTCCTATCAAATGAGAAATTATAACTCACATTTAGTGAATCATTAATTATCTTCTAATTACCTAATAAAAGTTAGTCACTATATCTCATTCATAAGATTTCTTGCTACACCGTTAATTTAAACATCATATAAGCAATGTCATACAGTGTTTGGGAATACTGGTGACGTTGATGATGATGGTGTGATGTTGTCAAAATGTTGGAATGTTGGGTCTAGAGAGAAGGTTTGGTTTAATTATGAATATGTATTTGAAACATATAATCACTAGCGTATGCCCGTGCCTGAAAGTACGGTATAAATAATGTTAGAATTAAAATATAATTATAATTCCAACACTATTTAAATTTATTTTTTAATTTGATAAAATCACAAATTTTTATAAAATTTTAGAGTTCTCACAAAAACTCGCTTCTACCTATATAATATATAGCTAGATAGATAGATGTGCCTGGCATACATTACAATTCCACGAACATACATACAATATTGATTTTGCTTATATAATTACATGGAAATTATATGTATGCCCATAATGTCCTAGTATATTACGGGGCATACATACATTTTAAGGAAATATGTGCAAAATATATTGAACAAAAAGGAGAAAATAAAAAAAAAAAATACAGAGAAAAATAAAAACGGGAGAAAAATAAAAAAATAAAAAGAAAAGAGAGAGGAAGGTGCGATCATGGGATCATGGAAGGATGGGTGAGAAAAGGAAAAAATAAGAGAGAGAAGCGGAAAAATAGAAAATGTACATGTAAGATATTTTTTGAAAAATATATCTCAGCCGTTGTTTTATAATTTGAATAGATCTGAGCCGTCTAAATATCCTAGTAGGACAAATGTGTGTTAGAACAAATTCAAAAACCATCCTGCTTTATTATATAGATGTTAAGAGGTGTGTTATATGTAAATTATGACATGTGAGGTTAATTACCATAAAAAATAAAAAAAAATAATTAAAGAAGAAGAAGAAGTTATAATCACACATTAGATAAAATATAACTAAAATAATGTTATAATCAACATCATAATAAATCATAACTAACACTTCAATGTATATAACCAATTATGGCCAGCCCAGAGTTAAGGCTAGCAAGGCTTGTGTGCCATGACTCTCAAATTTTGGCCCAAAAAGACCCTCAAATTGTTAGTTCTACATATATTATAAGTTCAAAGCCCAATTGTTTTTTATTGTTTGAGGCCCAGTCCAATAGGTCTAAAAAAAATCTTGTGGGCCCAATTGATTTTTTTTTTAATTTAATCATTATTATGCCAAATTAAAATTTTATATAATTAATCTAAATGTATTTAAATATATATTATATAATGAATCCAAATAGAGTCTAGTGTTAAGATTTAATAGAATAAATAACTTTATCTTAATTTTTTTGCCCTCTTTTTATCATATCTTAATTAAATAATTTTACCCTAATTTTTTCCTTAATTTTGTTTGCAGTCTCTTTATCATAATTTCATTACATAATTTTACCTTAATCTTTTCTGTATTTTTTTCAATAATTTGTGTTGTGCTATCAAATAATCATTTCATCAGACATCAATGGATTATGCCTTGATTATTGTTAAACTATAAAATAACAATACTATATTTTATCCTTTTTGAGTCTTTATAATGATTTCTTCGTTTCTTAATATATAAAAATAAATTTTAATGTTTATAATAAGTGTAAGGAAACTTTTTTGGGCTACTAACCAATAAAAAATTTATTGATAATTATTATTTTATCTATAATTTTTTATAAAAAAATATTTATATATATATATGGGGATCCACTTTCAAAATCTGCCTAAGGCTCTAAAATCTCAAAACCGGCCCTTTGTAACCAAGTTATAACTAACACCACACTAAATTCTAATCCAAAATCATAAATATCATAACTGAATCATATGATATACACCTCATAGAATTATCATATATATGTGTGTCTTGAGTCTCATGTTGAGGAAAAAGCTACAAAGCATTTTTTGCATTTTATTGTACCACTCTTGACTTTTAATAAATTCTAAATGAGGGATCACGTCTGCTCTTCGAGTCATTTATAATAGAATTTTGTTCACGTGTATTTTTAGGACACATGTTAAGATATTTTATCTGTATGTACATTATGCATGAAGTGACTATAATAAAAAAATATATAATACTTTTACATTTTCTTATCACGTGTCTTAAGAACACATATTAACAAAACCCTTAATAATATTCAACTTCATTATAAACAATCAAAAGCTAGGGTGAGTGTTTTTCCACTATGGTAGAGAATGTGGAAAGTTTGGCACTCTCAATCATGGTCAAATTTTCTATTTTTCTAAACATTATGTGAATATTCACCTCCCAAAAATAGGCCAATATGGTAGGATGTGGAAAGTTTGTGGGAAGTAGCCCAGGCAACCGACCCACCCACCAAGGAACAAAGTGAGTGCCGTCTCCTTGATGTTCCATGTGCAACACACCAGATTTGAATTTAACAAAAATTAAAAATTAAAAACAAAGGAAAAAGTCTTCCTAAATTTGCAATACGGTGGAAATGGACCTAAAAAAATTCGAAGTTAAGGTTTGAAAATCTTTCATCTAAAAAAAAACACAAAACACAAAAACACAAAAACGATTTGGTATTAAAAATAAATAAAAATTAACTAAATAAATGGAATTGAGATTGAAGAGTTGTTTTGAGATTGATTGTTTTAGTAATTTTTTTATATTTTACAGAAAAAAAAAATTTTAAAATAAAAGAATAATTGACTTTTTGTTATAAGTTTATAGTTAAGAGTGTTACTTTTTAAAATAGGTCATGTGGATTCATTGTTTGGATTGCAATGGAATGAGTTTTATCACCCAAAAAAATAATAATAATAATAATAAAAAAAATAAAAAATTATATGAAATTTTCTTATCAGAGTCAGAAGGTTACGTGTTAATGTTTTTTAAAATCATTTTTACTCCTTTATCCTATATTACTTGGCTTCGTAATGAGTTTTTTCATGTTATGTGATTCAATTAAGCGTTGATGATAAAAATAAAAATAAATGGGCAAGAACTAAGAGAAGTGCAAAGTTGCCAAGATGTGCTCATGACAAAGAATTGCTCCGGACGAACAGAAGTTCTAGAAAAGCCTAATGCATTAGGGAAACATGAATTATGTTACATGGAACATGAACGTAATATGTCACATATTTTAAAATGTGGTACAATAAAGATAGAGTTGTATACATATTACATATAAGAATTTAAGATATTTCTAAGTATTTTTTTAATTACTATTAGACATCTAATAAAATGTAGTTTTCCCACGTAACAAAACATTTTTATCAGCATCGTGGCCAACTTTTGATATTTTAATCCTGTCCAAAATTAATTTATCTTAGATTTTCGTTCATTATATTTGATTTTTTCTTCTTCGAAGGAAATATATTTGAAAAAAACTTTTTAAGATCATTTCAAATCACTGAATTTATTGCTTTAGAACGGAAGTTATCATATTTTAGAATATGTATTCCAATATGTAACTTGTTAGGATATTAGTATTTTTTGGTAACAATATTCGTAACTAAAACAACTAGGACTGAAAGAAAAAGCATTTTATAGGACTTCCGAACTTAAAAAGGATTGTTCAACAATGGAGAAACGACTACAGAAGTGAAGAAGGTGATTTTGGATGAAATTCCATTACATTCTTTCTCAACCTTATGGAATCCATCCTTGCCATGATTGATTAGACTCTCTAAAAGATTGATTTGAAACTCTAACCAAGTAATTAGAATGATGTATTATGTGGGTGTTTGGAAAGTTGCTATTTTAGTAAATTATTTTAGTTTTTGGTTATTTTAGTAAGTTAAAATTTTTGTGTTTGGGAAGATAGTTAGATTTTTTTGTAGTTCGATGTTTTGTTTGTGAGAGAAAAAGTAAAAAATTATGGATTTGATGTGGCATTTTGTCTTATTAGCTATTTTAGCCTATTTATATCTCTTTGTGGAATTTTAGCCAAAAAAAAAAAATGCTAAAATCCAACCTGCCAAACAATGTTTTTCAAATTTGCTTTGATTTGGATTATATTGTATATGTTTTTTTAAGATCATTCGTTAATAAAAGTTTATATTAGATTTATATATTCTGGAGTGTTTGGGAAGTTGGTAAAAAGTTGGCTTTTTGGCTTTTTTATTATTTATCTTTTTTGTGGGTAAAAAATGTGAGAGGTGATATAACCCAAAATGGGTAAAAAGCTACTTTTTTGTGATTTGAAATTTATAGTTATACAATGATTTTACTGTACATGTATTGAAATTGTATGACAAATCATACCAAACAAAGAACGAATCGTACTGTAAATGTAGATTTAGTGTGGACAATTCATGCCTAAAATAGGTTTGGTAATTGAATTCTCTTGGGGTGTGTTTTTTTTTTTTTTTTTTTGGCTTCTTGTTGAGTTTAAATTTTGAGCTATTTTGATTGTTTTTCGACAAACGTTGTCTAATCGAGAACAAATTATCACAAACCTTTTTTGAAAAGTGTATGTTCTATTAAATCCCAAAATCTTTTGGGGTAGACCCAAAAGTTTTATGCGTATTTTTCTTCTCCTTTCTTTGCAACGTGCTTCTTTTCTTTATCTCTCATTCTTTTGATAGCTGGCAACAATCACGACCATGACCACACATTCCTTCTTTCTTTCTCTTTATGATCTAC
>JAPPVO010004326.1:0-24148 GCA_030407325.1 Camellia japonica | reverse complement strand
ACTTTCAATTTGCTATTAGGAGGCCCTTGTTGCACCATGTGAAGGCTGTCTTCTCCACTCTCCACCAAATGTTAAAGTACCCTTATGAGGGATTAGTGACAACTATTTTTGGGAACTCCTCAATCCATCCGCTGCCAGAGGTGACCACGCCAATGCTAGAGATCAAACATGGCGAGGATGATGTATTCCTCTCGGGATTCACATAGACGAAGGTATATACGTTAGCGCCCAATCCATCTATTTCATGAACAAACTGCAACACAGTAGCACTAACAAATGAGCCACACAACCCCCATGTCTTTGGACTGGGCTATGTGCCCTCCAAAGAAGACTATATCAGAAAGAAGAAAGAAACGAGAGGCAGAGCCAAGGCCAAGCAAGCCGAAAAATGTTATGAACTCATCCACAGGCCAATCCAGGGGACACTAAATGGCTGTTTTGCTTGGAAAGGAGAGGATCTCCCTTTTTGTAGCTTCCCTGAGCCTTGTGTAAATTCTTCAAAGCAACATGTCCTTGGGTTCGAGATCTTCTTTGATCATTAGCTGCTGGACAACGATGATAAGGAAAAGTCTAAATTAAGCATCAAAGATGAACAGAGCACGGAAGGTGACTCAGAGGACAGCGAACCTGGAGTAAAAACAGCACTGGTCAATCTCTTGACAGATCTCATGCCTGACCTAAAGAACTTGGGGGATAACTTTACTATCTCCATGATCGGGGAAGAACTAGGCGTGAACCCAACTAGTGGAATTTGGGATGTATCAGGGGCACCATCTCTTACCTGGCAGCTAGAGGAAGGCTATCTATCTAGGTCTGAGTTTGGTATTTCTGGGGGTGGTAACCCGGATACCAAAGTCCTATCTAGGTCTTCATTCAGAATGAAAACTTTGCAGATTCTGTGTACTTTTCTATGTCGTTGGTTTATTATATTGACCAAGATTTTCAAAATTTTAATGAAAACGAAGGGGAAAAAATTCCTCTGGCTTTGAAAAAATTGATTAATCAAGAGGAAAAGAGGTTTGCTGAACCCTGTGCTGATAAAATCATTTCCATTAATGTGGGTATTGAAAAGGATCCTCGTCTGGTCCAAATCGAGTCTACGTTATCTTCGGAGGAGCACGAACGTTTAATCATCTTATTAAAGGATTTCAAAGATGTTTTCGAATGGTCCTACGACGGCATGCTTGGAATCGACCCTAAGATTGTATAGCACCGGATCCCTATTGACACCGAGGCCCGACCAGTCAAGAAGAAGCTGCACAAGATTCGTTCGGATTGGGCACTGAAAATCAAGAAAGAGGCCACCAAGTAGATTGATGCAAGATTCTTGTTAGTATCCAAGTATCCGACCTGGTTGGCCAATATCGTCCCACTGTCGAAGAAGGATGGTAGAATTCGGGTTTGCATTGACTTTCGGGACTTGAACAAAGCCAGTTCGAAGGATGACTTCCCTCTTCTGCATATTGATGAGTTAGTGGATTTTACTACGGGCCATGCTTTGCTATCATTTATGGATGGGTTTTTCGGGTACAACTAGATTCTGATGGCACCCGAGGATAGAGAGAGACCGCATTCACTACTCCGTGGGGTACCTACTACTACTGGGCTATGTCGTTTGGGTTGAAAAATGTTGGAGCTACCTATCAGAGGGCTATGACAACCATTCTGCATGACATGATCCACAAAGAGGTTGAGGTGTATGTGGACGACATGATTGTCAAGTTCAAAGAACGAGAGGGCCACTGCATCGCACTGGAGAAATTCTTTCAACGGATTAGGGAATACAGATTGAGGTTAAACTCATAGAAACGCACATTCGGCGTAACGGCAAGAAAAATTCTAGGCTTTCTTATCACACAGAGGGGAATTGAAGCAGATCCTTCCAAAATCAAGGCCATCTTATAAATGCTACCACTAAGGACCGAAAAAGAGGTGCGTGGCTTTCTAGGTAAAGTGCAATTCAAAAGATGGTTTATTTTCAAATTAATTTTGACTTGTGAACCACTATTTGGTCTCTTGAAGAAAGGGAATAAATTCTGATGGGATGATCGCTGTCAGTTTATCTTTGAACAAGTTAAGCATTACCTCCAAAATCCGCCTGCGTTGTCGCCACCGGAGCTGGGGAAGCCTTTGATTCTACACTTGTTAGCAACAGACATGACCATAGGATGCATGCTCACTCAGGAATCTAAAGATAGGATGGAGAAAGCCATCTACTACTTGAGCAAGAAAATGCTAGACTATGAGACTTGGTAGACTTCTTTAGAGAAAGCCTGCCTAGCCTTGGTACCAGGAAGTTGTGGAACTACTTGTTAGCTCACTATGTAATCTTGGTCTCGTGATTAGACCCTATCGAGTATCTCTTTGACAAACTAGCGCTTACTGGTCAGCTGGCTCGTTGGTTACTTGTCCTCTCCAAATTTGATCTCAAATATGTCACCCGTAAGTCAGTTAAAGGAAGAGCTATAGCGGAGTTCCTGGCAGACCACCTGTAGACGCGCCCTTGGGCTTCACTCTACAGTTCGGACTCCCTTTTGTGTCACGGTTCTAAATCTGAACCAAAGAGTCCAAATTCGGCAAATCGTTTTGAGAAAACAGATTTTTGAAAGAAGTGCCAAACATGGACTGCTTTGCCAGATACAGAGTCGCCACCTAAATATTTTTTTAATGGAAAAATTTAGGAAACCCTGACTCAGTGCCGAAGACCACGTGTCCGTCATCACCAAAGTTGCCTAGACTCGGGAGCTTGGGTACGATTGGGGAAGGTTAGCTATGAGCACCCCCTCTCGCCGATCCGAAGATCGGCCTCTACTAACCGTGATATCTTGTTTTGAAAACATTATGTGCTCTTATTCCGGTTATTAGCCTAGAATTACTATGTTATGCGCACAGCAAACAAGTATAGACTAGATTGCCTAATTGGAAATAAGCATTGCATATCCGTTTGTCTTGAAAAACACTTTGGAATTTGCTACTCGCAAGTAGGCTAAAACACAGATTTCAATGAGTTTTTCCAACTCAGACAATCCAACCTTCACCCACAGGCATTCAAACAGTTTATCACATAAGCAGCTAGCCTCATGGTAAACATGCTGTCATGATAGCATTCACACACATGCGGTATGCTAAAGTATGAAAATACTTACATCGTACTCCGTGCCAAAACAATAAACTAGTTAGCAAACATGCATGGTCCTAGTTCATGTCAAATTGACTAATGCAACACATACAGGATGCAATTAGGGTAGGCTCGGCTAACCTAAACATGACATGTGAAATGCAATCAATTGATGCACGTATTCAATTTGGAATTGAAATACCAATGCAGTTAGCATGATGTACCGAGCCCGGTGCATGCAAGACAAATGTATGGATGCACGCATGCATAGCATAAGGTATGCTAATTTAAACATGCCCTAATCTACCATCATAAGCGGGTAAATAAAAGGGAAGAAAGAAGTGGGGGTTGGAAGACATGCACACACACGCACCCACACTTATTACAGATTCGCCCTCGCCCGGAGGGACCAAAAGAATAATACAAATTAATTAACTACGAGCTAATTAATTATTACAAATTTCCTAAGTAGTTAACAAACTAACTAGGCTAGGAAAAACAGTAAACCGCCTCGGGAAGAGTGCCCAATGCAATGCATGCTCGGGTCCTGCTCGGAAGTGCACTGCCATGCATAGACTGCCTCTGTTTTCCCTGCTCTGCCCCTCTGAAGACTGCCAAAGTCTCTGAATTGCTTCCTTGGACATTAGGAGATACCACCGGCTGAGTAGGATTGCCACCGGCAGTGGGATGTGGTCATCGGCTGTTGATGAATCCATCGGCCACCAATTGATTGCCGGTCGGCACTCTGTGCAGTCGATCGGCAAAAGTTCCTGCAGAACCTGTTTGATAGCAGCAGAGGACAGAGCCTTGCATGGCAATGCAATTCAAGCCATATATGCACCAATCATGTCCCTTATCATGTTAGTGGCTCAAAGGGACATACTCCTTGGTTCTCGGACCATCAATCGCGCATTTCCATGCGTGATGGCCCAAGGGACCAAGTGTGCACATTTTGATGTCAAATGCAATACAAAACAACAAGCAAAGGCCCATCCTATCACTTGATCAAGGAACAAGGCATGCATGCAAGATGCAATGCAACCTAGGCATGCAATCTAAACATGCAACATGAGTATACAAGCAAGCAATGCAAAACATACATCAATCATGCAAGGCATGGACAACGATCATGCAAGACATAGGGCAAGCATGTTAATGTCAAGCATGTGAGATGTGATCCAAATGTACAAATATGCAAGGCATGCAATATCACACAAATGGGACCAAGCATGTAACAATATACAAAGCGAGCATGCAACACAAGCTAAGGGAGGGACTTACACTAATCGGACAGCTCTAAGTTAGGTCCAAAACAGTGGCCAAAGTGCCCAAAATGAGGGACTAACACACACGCACACATGCATGCAAATATGGTCCAATTCCTAAGGTTCACCAAAGAAGCATTGAACTACACTTAGTGCAACCACACATGACATGAATTAAATGACAAAAAATAGAATTTTAGCATATTAAAACAAGGCCCAAAGATCACTTAGATGGCATATAAATGACCTAAATTCAAAGGCATGCACAAATGCACTTTCAAGGAGCATGAAACACAAACTCTTGAAGCAACAAAAGAGCTATGGAATGTGAGCATACAAGCATACTAAGTGGACTGAAATGACATGGCAAATGGTCCCAACCCACTAAATCAAAGCAAGTAATGCATGCTACACACTCAAACACTTAAAGCTAGCAAGCTAAAATGCAAAGGAGCTACATAAAGCATGCCTTGGTCGACCAAAATGGCTAAGGACAGACCTTAGACATGGCAAAATAAACACAAAAGCTTCACAAAGCTAGGCCTAAACATGCTTGAATCAAGGGTTGAAACCTAGATGCATGTTAAGGCTAAAACAAGGCATTACATGGCATGTATGTTAAACTAACATGGTGTACCAAAACCAACATAAAACCATGTTATATTATGACAATATAAACATGAAAAACAGCCAAGGCATGATCAACAAACCCTCAAACATGGTGCTCCCTCAAGAGGCCAAAAAAGGTCCTTTTTCAAGGACAATAAGGAGAGGGGGTGGCCCTTTCCTTCTTGGGACTTCAAGGCATCATCCTTACCACTGAAATCCCTCAAGATTTCAGTGGTGAGGAGACCCAAACACCAAAGTCCCGAAGCTCACTCAAAATAGCACAAAATGGAGCCCCAAGGCTTAGGAGGGGTCAAACACCTCCAAACCACAAAACACTCTAAACCAACTATTTAGAGGGCCTAAAAATAGAACTTTTTTATGTTATACACTAAGCACAAAAACAGTTCTAAGATAGGAAAAAATAGTATGCAAGAATGGGGTAAAAAGGGGTAAGATTGTTACCCTTGAAGAACCTCTTCACAAATGGTGGACCAGCCCCTTCCTTGAGCTCAAACCAGCTCCAAAGCTTCAAGAACAAACCTCTGGTCCTTCACAAACTAAGAGAAGGTGTAACACTATGTGTTTGTGTGCAATAGTAAGCCTAAACACACACAAATGCAAGAAAATGAGAGATATAGGTATAGGATAGATACAAAACCCTAAACCTAATCCAGAGCTTCTCTCACAACTTCTCTAATCAAAATCTCTAACCCTAATGCCAAGAGAGGAGCCCTCTTATTATAGGCAATCAATCTTGTAAAGCTTACCAAGGAAGCTAACAAGAAGGCCATCCCTCCATACACGTGTATGGAGGGGAACAAAATGCAAGACAGCTGTCTTAAAATATCTGCAAAAGCAGATGAACAGCAGTCGGCTGCTCAAAATTGCCATTTTGACAAAATGGATTGCCGACCGGCAACAAAGAATGCCGACCGGCAATATACATTGCCGATGGCAACAAAACACCAGCCGGTGGCCTCTAGACATGGCCGGTGATGTGTGGGGATGCCTTACAAGGTATTCCCTGCCCCTCCAAGGCAACAAACAAGTGTTTGGTGCAAAACCAGACACTAAACAGTCGGGTTCGGAGATCCTGAGGCAAGGCGCGTAGGCGAGACCTCCGGGAACTCCAAACGAACACAAACATGGATGATCACTGGGTGTTCAAACGGTGACGTCCAAGTCTTGAGGACGGTCAAAAATGGGGTGTCTACAGTTGACCCTCTTTGACAGAACTCGAAAGTCATAACAATGACGGGAGTGAATGTCAAAGCCTAGAGACGACCCATTTTTGACAAGGCCGAAGACTTAGACAAACATGCAAGACAAACAAGGTATGCGCCCGAAGGCAGGGGCAAAATGCAAGACAATGCACAAAGCCGAGCATAACTTATGATCATGCAAAGAAAAGCTGTAATGAAGCACACATGCAACAGTTTTAAGCTAGCATACACCAGACTACACTACAATGCAGAAAGGATGTAAGAGAATTATGTAATTCTCGATACGTCTCACGCGGAGGATACAATACCTGTCCGGTTCGTCTGGTTCCACCAGCTGCAAATGAACCGTACATACAATATCGTGCCTGTAAAGAAAACAAACTTAACAGGTATGATATTGTTAGCAACATGCATGACAATGCAATGTGAATGCTAAATGACATGCAATATATACAAAACAATGTATAAATAATGCAAACGAAAATACAATGCAATTGAAACAATGCGAACTACATGCAAAGCAATTGAATCATGATCCAATCATGAGCGATTCGAAACGACACGTATGTCAAATAGATTGATGGAGGTAACAAGTCCGTCTACCATAGAACGATCACTGAACTATGAGTAATGTAGACGGACACAAGAACAAGTATTGGGGGGATGACATAAGTGGGGTAACGACCCGCTGGGGAAAGGACAATGATCCTAATGCCGGATGCAAAAATTACACTACAATGTAATATCTACAATGGATATGGCATGCAGCCAAACCAAATCTTGCCTAGGAAAGGCATGTACACATACGAGCCATGTCAAACATAGAAAAGGTGCCGCAACCCTCAAACCAACATACCAGCGTGGAATAGGCGCGTATACATGCAGAACTGTGTTTTAACGTGAAAAGTAAGGGCACATACCAGACCAAGCTCAACAAGGAAAGGTGCAAGCCATAGGCGGAGGGTGATGCAATGAATGCATGCAAACTACAATGCAATGGAAATGGATACAATGGATATGGCACGCGGGCCAAACCAAATCTTGCCTAGGAAAGGCATGTACACAAACAAGCCACGGCTAACATAGAACGGTCTACTGAACTATGCTTCGACGTAAAAAGTAAGGGCACATACCAGACCAAGCTCAACATGGAAAGGCGCAAGCCATAGATGGAAGGTGATGCAATGAATGAATGCAAGCTACAATGCAATATTTATAGTGGAAATGCATGACAATGCATGTTTATTTTCTACGATGCATGACAATGCAATATTTACCATGTATGCATGACAATGCACTTTACAATGGATGCATGACAAATGCAGTATGATGCAACGGCTATGATTGCAGCTTTCCCTATTCTCCCAATAGGGCGATATACTAGGTTGGTTCAGTATCCAGAATTGAGGCACAGACATGCTGCCTCAACGTATGGGGCTTCCATACAGATTTCAAGCCGAGGATACACTGCTGGGTATTTAAACCAGACTTTAGTCTCGGAACTCCCGAACCTTTGCGTTCTAGGCATAAGCCATTTGAACTTTAGTTTCCACCGACCCAGTTGGTCTTCTAGGAACTCACCGCAAACACAGGCAAGTGGCTTTACCAGACCACCGAAAGTCGTTCGTGCATGACAAACACCAAAGGAATTGCACCTTTAGAGGATTTAAGGTCTCCTAGACCGGGATGCAAAATGTATGCATGACAACGCATGTTTTTGTTTGTTTTTTTTTGGAATGCAAATGATGCATGATGTTGGTGTGCGCGACAACGCAGGTTTACTTGAAATGCATGACAATGCATGAAAATTTGATGCGCGCGACGCGCGGCTTTAGATGCATGACAATGCAAATGAACTGAGAATGCATGAAGATGTATGATCTCGAGATGCGCGACAACGCGCGGCTTTTGAGACGCATGACAATGCGACGGAGCGGTTTATGGTCTCGCCAGCCGCACGTATTTTCGGTCCCGCCGGATCCATTTTGGGGCAATGCATGAATTTGAGATGCGGTGCACAATACAGTGCGATGCGCAAGATCGCGCGATGGAATACATGCCAAATGCAAGGAGATGCGCGAAACAGCGCGGTGCGTTAGACAACGCGAGTGAAGGTCTTGCACCTCCCAAGGATTTTAGGTCTCCTAGACCGTGCGTGTTTAAGGTCTCGCCAGACCGTGACGAACAAAACAATGCGATTGAAATGCGATGCACAAGACAGTGCGATTGAAATGCGATGCACAAGACAGTGCGATTGAAATGCGATGCACATGGGGCAACTTTTGAGTCTTGTAAAAGCCAAAAGGATACGAGAAGGATACACCTTGCACGAATTCGAGTGCCACGCACAGAAGACACGATCCGAGGCCAAAACGGAAGCTGGTCGAGCGTCGGAAATGCACTGTTTTGCACTGTTTTAAGCAATGAAGACTCTGCATCACTCATATAACCCAAGAAAAGGTGTAGGAGGCTCAAAACCCACTGTAGGAGACCACCGGATGTCCACCGGCCATCAGAATGCATCACCGGCCGTCCATCGGCCCTCATACAATTCCATCGGCACAATATATTGCCGACCGGCAAAGAATGTGGCCGACCGGCAAAGAATTCCTGTATCGGGGCAGTTTTGACATTTTGCTACGGGTCTTTTAAAATAGGGTTTCTAACCCTATTTTCTTCACTTCTCCTTGGTCGAAAATCCCCCTCTCTCTCTAGGCTATTTTCGTCCTTCGATCTCCTCGTTTTCTTGCGTTCTAACTCCCGTTTCGTTGTTCGATTCGCGAATACTTCGCGTTTCGAGTGTTTTGAACCGAACGAAACTTCGTTTCGGTGTTTTTTTCTTGATTTTCCACTCGGGGCTTGTTTCCCTCGAGTTTTCCTCGATACCCGTGCCTTTTCCTCATCTCGGCTTTTCCGGCCATTTCCGACCCTCTCGGGGTTGACTTTTTGTTGACTCTTCATATTCTCTTCCATTTTTCCCTCCTCCGGCCATTTTCACATCTCTTCGAGATGGCGGACGACCTTCCACAGGGCGGGACCCCTCCAGAGCTTGAGATAGACCCCGAGGCCGAGCCCTTGCCACTTCGCATCCGGCCGTTCGATCCGGAGACCTACAGGCCCGCGGTTCACGTGATGCTCCCTGACGGACTACGCCAGTTCCGGAGCTTTGAGAGGGGCGTGGCACCCGAGCTACTACTACGTGAGCCGGAGTCACACTTGTCACACGGCGCCTCCGAGGTACATACTTCCCCGGTTTCAATTTTCCGCAATGTAGAACACTTAAACTGCTATTAGTTGATTCTGTTCTTTAATTGCTTAGCTCGAATGCACTGATGCACTGTAAACTGTAGTTGATTGTGATTACACTTGCAACTGATAACTGCTTGAATCTGACACGCGCACACACACTGCACTAGCCCTGAATTGCTCAAACACATTGACACAACACATACCGTACTTCACTGTGGACACACCGGCACCCGGTATCTGTTTGATTTCTGAAAAACATGCACACATGTCGTATTTGCTCTGAACCACTCAACACACTGGCATATCACACGCCGTAGTTCACTGTAAGTACACCGGTACCCGATGTCTGTTTGAATCTGAAAAACGTGCACATATGTCACATCTGTACTGAACCGTTCAACACTGACATATCATATGCTGTAGTTCTCTGCTAGCACACTGACACCCAATGCCGGCTTTACATTTGAAAACACGCACACACACACTATATCTGTATGCTTCTCAAAACTGCATCTTGAATATTGCTTCGCAATTATTGTTTTTGATTACAGGGGGACTCCCATACCATCCGCGGGTATGGGAATGTCGTCGCCCGAGACTGGTACATGGAGTTGCCAGACGCGGTTCTCCAGATCGTCGACGAGGCGGGTTTCGGCATCTTTTGCAGGGGGCTTTCCCAGCTTACTACCTGCAGGCCCTTGCTTGCTGCTTTAGTGGAGAGGTGGTGGGATACCACCAACTCCTTCCACTTCTCCGTCGCAGGGGACATGACGATGACCCCTTATGATTTCTCGATGCTTACTGGCATCGGGGTAGGGGGGATCCGATTCCTTTCGACACTGATATGGGTGAGTGGGACATTGCCCAGCTGTACCTGCTCGGCACTCAGCCACCCCTTGCTCGGGCAGGGTTTGTCAGATACTCGTGGTTCGAGAGCCACTTCAGGACTCAGCCAGCCTTGGCGGAGGAGGCGCAGATGACCCCAGAGGAGGTAGATCAGTATGCGCGGGGCTTCATCATGTTTTTGCTCGGGACGACCCTATTCGCCGACCGGGCGAACACCGTGCCTCTATGTCTGTTGAGCGCACTGGTGGATGTCAGGCGGATCCGCCGCTACGATGGGGTGGCGCAGGCTGGCCACTTATACGTACATGAGCTCTTCTTCCCGCCTCAGCGGACAGCTTCTTGGCGGATACTGGCGAGCTTGGGAGGTACATCTTCTTCCCCTTTTACATTTCTGCTTTACATTTTCTGTATTCTGTACACTGCACACACCACGGTCTATCCTCTTACTGACTATATACTGCACACGCGGCACACATATACTCTGCTTTACACTGACTGTACACTGCACACACACTGTACACTCTGCACAATACACTGCACAACACATGGCTCTGCCATTTCTGCTTTATTCTGTATTCTGCTTTATCTGATAGTCATACTGATATCTGTTCTGCAGTTGTGGGTCTACGCCTACTTTCCCAGGCTTGCCCCAGTACCCGATGTGGAGATCCCGCTTGACGTCCCCTTTTCTCATCGCTTTGATGTGCGGTGTGTGCGGAGACCCCGGGAGTCTTTTATTTTTCCGCCGCTACTTCGACACCATCACCGCCGCGGAGGTATGTTCAACTTTAGAGCTTGTTTAAGCTTCATAGCACTGTATTTTTGATAACAGATAGATAACAAACTGCATTTGTACCTGCAGATCACCTGGCAGCCTTGGGCTCCGTTGCCGGCCGTGGTGAGGATCACTATGAGGCGCAGAGGAGACTGCCCGTCTCGGATTCTGTTGGAGGGCCGGTCTGTCGGGCTTGGTACCTGGGGGAGCGCTTCTTGCGTCAGACCCTGGGTTTACCGGAGCAGATAGTTCCGGGTCCGCCTCCTACACACATGAGGCATACAGAGAGGCTTTCCCTCGCGCACCTGAGAGAGTATACCGTTGGCTGGGGCGCGAGCGTCACAGAGACGAGGGCGACTATGCCGAGTACGTCCGGACCCACATCATGCGACCCTTGAGCAGTGGTCGCGAGCTGAGAGGGAGAGGCCAGCAGCGCCGGCAGCTGGAGGGGGTCGAGGAGGCTCGAGTCCGTGGTAGAGGGGAGTTCATAGAGGGCGGGGGACCGGCTGGCCTGCTCTGCCCACTTCACTGACTTACAGAGGGCAGGGTGGGGCGACCTACCAGATCCCCTTTACCCCTCCTCCGGCTGATCACGAGTTGGTCGATGTCCCTGACTTGCCTCCGGTATGTATTATTACATTTCGCCTCTTGCATTGGCATTTCATTTCATTTTATTTGATATTCCGCAGAATACTGATGCATCTGATACTTTTGCAGGCGTCCTCCGAGTATATCCGGCAGTCTCTGGGGCTGAATGCCTCCATGATGGAGATGCTACAGCGGACCTTCGACCTCCTGGCCCTTTACAGTATCCCGGTATGTTCTTTCTGACCACAGCCTCAAAGCATACATAAACTGCTTCACATAATCTGATGCACGATACAATACCTGATAAACTGTTCATAGCATTCATACACTGTATTCACACATTGTACTTATACACTGCATTCTGCATCGATACACTGCTCACGGCATACATATACTATACTCATACACTGTATTCTGCACTGATTCACTGCTCACGGCATACTGATGCATTTGCCTTTTATGCTTTTCAGCCTCCTTTCCAGATCCCTCCGGTGGGTGGTGCTCCAGCTGGGCCCTCTATTCCTGCTCGAGGAGGGTGGAGACGCTGGACATTCCCGTGCTAGGGCGGGGCGTGCTCATGTCGGGAGTAGCTCTCGGGCACCGATTCCTGATGATGAGGATGAGTTCGAGTCCGAGTCCGAGCAGAGGCAGAGGCAGAGGCAGAGGCAGGATCATCTGAGGAGGAGACCGGAGACGGTTCAGGCTCGGACTCAGATGACAGTGCTGCTCCTGATGATGCTCCTGGACCTTCGTCCAGGAAGAGGGCGAGGACGACTCCCAGGCTTGAGACCTCTTGATGTTGATACAGACTTTTGCTATTTTTATTCTTCTTTTCTGTACTTTTTTCTTTTTGTTGGTAGTTAGGAGTACTTTATACTGCCGCAGGTAGATTTTTGTTTCCAAAACTATGTACTTAAAAAGGTGATGAAATGAAACAAACTTTTTATCTAAAAAGTGTTACATTTGTATATCTCATGCATTGCATCACACCATATTACACCTCAATGTAAATGAAATTGATCTGTTGCCTGAAAATTGAGCACTTGTAAATTGAGCACTTGCACTGTAATAATCAGATAACCAATCAGCAAATAGCAAAACAACCCAAGCAAACCACTGCTTAACCTGAACACACAGCCCATACTCTGTTGGGAATTAGTCTGCATACAACCCGTAATACCGCACTCGGTTCATTCTGCACACAGCAAACCCCGAACAAACAGCCCCAATCTGACAAGACGGACTACGAAAGCTGAAACGGTTGAAGTTGAAGCACACTCGGATGCCTCAAATTTTCTCTTTTCTTCTTTTGCTTCGTATAAAATATAGAGAATGGCACAGCACTCCGAGCATAAACGATTTTAACTTTTTAAGAAAGGTTCTGCAACCGGGGTATCGAGCCTAAAACTGGACACAGCGGGAAAGACTCAAACAAAAGGTGCGCGACCCAAACGCAACGAGACTCGCTCGGAAAAGACTCAAAACAAAAGTTGAGATAGACAAATCAAAAGACACGACACACGGACGTGTTTGGAAAAACAAAAGACCTCAGATCTCAAGGAGCCAGTTCTTCCGGGTATTACTCCCACCCTTTCTGATTTGTGATTCTCACGTCACTCGGCCTCAGGCTCGGTTTTTCTCTCAAAACCTCTTGCTCACTTTTCTCTCAACTTACACCTCTCTATTCTTTATTCTCTCATTTTTCATCCTCCCCAGGGTGATTGATGGAATAAGAAATTGTGGGTTCACCCACAGCATTGTAGCTTACGCTGTTTCTTCCGGTGACGTCGAGTCGGGTTCCGGATGGGAAAGCCTCTTCCGGCGGATAGGGTGCCTCTTGGCAAGTATGTGGACGGCGGGGGAAAGACAGAATACCTGTCTCAGCTGTGCCCCTAGTTCATCACTTTGACCATTTTTGTTTTTCTTCTCTCTAAAACAGTTTTGACCAAAATGAGAGTCGGATTAACGTACTTGTTCAATTTTTATTTGAAAATCATGCAAGTCAGGCTGTGAGCACTGAAAATTTTCCTTTTGGGTCCAAGAAGATGGTCCGGTTTTTTTGGAAAATGAAATAGTTTTCGAGAAAATAGTCAACCTCAGTAAAAATTTTCAAAAACTATTTTGCAACAATCAATGCTCGACGAGCACAGAACTTACCCTCGAGATGCGCAACCTCGGATCGGAGGCAATGGAAAATTGCCCTTGCTTGGAAGGACGGGGCATGGCAACGGAAAGTTGCCCCTGGTTTGGATGGTAACTTGCGGCAACGGAAAGTTGCCCCTTGTCTGGATGGTGCCGCAGCATGCTGTAAACTGCTTTTATCATTGACGATGAACTCCGAAGACGATGGTCTGAACCAATATATGGACACAGTCACTGTAAGAGCAATGGTGGCTGGACTTCAGGATGAAGTTGCCTACGTATCCCAAACATGGGAATCAAGCCTACGTAGTTCACGGTTGTCATAACCGAATTGTCGGATGCAAGGAAGTAAGGATGATCAAAAACCATTACATGGACTGGGGTGCTATGAAAGCGTGGGGGCTGGACTTCAAGATGAAGTTGCCTACGTATCCCAAACATGGGAATCAAGCCTTACGTAGTTCCGGTTGTTATAACCGAATTGTCGGATGCAGAGGAAGTAAGGATGATCAAAAACCATTACATGGACTGGGGTGCTATGAAAGCGCCTGGTGGCTGGACTTCAAGATGAAGTTGCCTACGTATCCCAAACATGGGAATCAAGCCTTACGTAGTTCCGGTTAAGGTACACTCGGGTATTTTAACCTTCACTTTTTAGGCTCTAACTTTTGCCAAGGCGCCTGTTGCAGGTTTTCGACCTTGCGAGCTTCTCCTTTTTTTTTTTTCTTTTTTTCTTTTGCATTTTTCTTTTCTTTTCTTTTTCATTTTTTCTTTTTTGTTTCTCTTTTTTGCTTGCTCTAACTTTTGCCTGGGTCGCCCTTCCGGGTTTTCGGCCCAGCGAGCCTCTCAAAGGGCAAAAGTGTAGTATAGTCCATGCCAAATGGTTTTGAGATTAAAGCCCTCTGTATCTAGGAGAGTGACTACTGTGTTGATTTGCAGGAGAATCCATCATGGTCGCTTCACAAGCCTCTGCCGGTGAGATCTAATCTTCTTGATCTGAATTCGGTACCTCTTGCTCGAGGGTTGCTCCAAATCGGGCCGCACAGGCCTTTCATGGCAGTTAACTGTGGAACGTTTTGAATGGATTCCAGGTTCGCAATAGATAGGTTGAATCTTGAGATTGAGAGCGATCCTCGGCTGCACAATCTCGAGAACAATTCCACACAAGTCTTCACAGGACCGCGCAAAACATTTTATTTTTGAAAGTTTTTAAGAAAGCGACAAATCGCTCGCGCAGAAGATAGTGTGAAACCAGTCTGGATCAAGCCAGGGTCCTTCTCAGTACTCACGCTGACAAGCATAATTTTATTCATAAAAAGGCTTAGCATGCCTCTCCTTCTCTCAAAATGATCAAAATTTGCAAAACCCGAGAAATTCCTTCCTCTTCGTTTTTATCACCGCAATGTCTAAAAAAAGGTTTTTGAAAAAACTTAGGTCATTGTAATAATTTTCAGGGTACAAAGGAGCAGGTAGAACGTACTGTCGTTCCATTCACATCCTCTGGCACAACTGACTCATACTGGAAGCAAGCATAAAAAATGAGATAGCCACAACTGTTTCATTCAGATTTGTTGGTATAACTGGCCCCTCGGCAGAGGCAGACTCAAAAACCAAAAATGGGTAATTACAAGACAAAACGGTGTTCGAGGTAACAACCCCGGAATCACCTGACATCCTATACAAAAGGAGGAGGGGGGGTTGACTCGCTATAACAAGACAGACCCGTAAGCAAAAGGACTGACTCAAGACAATAAGACAGACTCAAAACAAAACAAAAGACTGACTCGACACCCAAGCCAGAATTTACAAAATTAGTATTCGCAGATGTTCAAAAAATGCGTGCTAGACGCCACATCCAAAATACACCAGGCACTGCTCGCAGGCGGTTCACCCTCCGATTACATACTCGTAGTATCTGTGTCCTCAAAATCCAACAGCTGGGTAGTAACGGACTTGGCTGAAGTGGGCGGGAGGATAACCTCGTTGTCAATCAAATCCTGTACCACATGACGGAGGCAGAAGCAATTATCCGTAGCATGGCCTGTCTGCTGGTGGTACGCACAGTACTGAGCAGCATCATGTGTAGCAGGGAGATTCTTCGGGAGAGGCCGAGGCTCTAGGGGCTTAAGATGCCCTCTCTCGGCAAGGATTTGAAGTGCCTTGGACAATGGCATGTAAAGAGCGTGGAAGACCCTGCGCCCTCGGGGTAGGTACTTTGAAGATTGAGCACTCTTGCTAGACGCACTAGCGAACGGGTCGGCAGGTGCCGCCTTGGATTTCTGATCCTTCCCGGGTACGGGGTTGGGAACGGGAGGAGCTATTCTGGCATGACGGGGCCTATCCCGGCTTTCTGACTGACTTGAACTACCCTCAGGTGGGGTGGGGAAAGTATCCTCCACAGCTTTTGTCACAGCTGCAGATACCTGTTGCTTGTTCATCCCCGCGGCTTTCAAAGCCTCGACTGCCCACAACAGTTGTTTGATAGGATCGGCATCTACCTTCATTTTGTCTTTTCCTCTGGCCTCAGCCTGATCAAGGGTTTGGGTTGTCGTTGACATGTCATTGCCATAATTGGAGGCCATCTCCGGTTGGCTAAGTTCAATCACAATCCGTCCCAACAGCGGGGGCTCCTGGGGCGTAAAACTTCCGGCATATAGTACGGCTGGCGGTGAAGCGGACAACCCATAGGCGAGATCCGCCACGGACCTCCGGAGATCACCTATCATCCCCATCAGTTCAAATGTAGTAGGCTCGCGAGCCTGATATAGCTGGGGTCCAAACCGGGTGTGCAGCAGGCGACCTAGGCGGATGCGCATATCAATATTGGTCTCACTTTGTAGAGTGATTCCTTGGTCCAACGCGGCTGTCATAACCACGATCTCTTCTGAATTCTGCGTCATCGTAGGTCTTGCCTCGGCAAATGGGAATACTGACTATTCTGGAACTCTCTGAACTGAAAGGAAAAACAAGCAGCATTTCAGCCCAAAACGGATCAAACACAGGTGCAGCCGAACAACTGTACTCTACTACTGATCACTGTTTCCCAGAAATCACTGTCTCACAAACCACTAAATCGGATATCCACAGACATAACTGATTCTCACAAACTGATACTGATGTCTTCGGGCTTGATACTCAATCTCTCAAACTGATATGTGTGTTCCTGTAGAGATACACTCTAAAAGCACATAGCAATAAATGAGAGCCAATACACCCCTATGTTGAGGTAGGGTTTCCCTGTCCTATTTTGTCAGGAGCTAGGGTTTCACTACGCACGCAGCAGTTTCAAACAACCTAAGATCGGGTAAGCAACCTGTCCTAATTTGGAATGGTCACTATGGATTCCGAACATGCACTAGGTCGAATGGTCGAAAAGGGTGCCCCGGTAAAACCGGGTTTGTGTTCCCATACTGGCAGAGCCCGCAACCGGTCAGCCTTTTGGCATGCTTTGACAAAGTCAAGCCTTCGGCAGACCGCTCAGGAATAGCAGATGGCCAACACGGTGTCTTAGGCGCACCAATGCACATGCAATGCAAAGGACACATAAATGAAATCAAAACAGGATATCACGAGTTCGAGTCAAGCCCTCTAAACTCCCCAGCAGAGTCGCCAGAAACTGTAGACGCGCCCTTGGGCTTCACTCTACAGTTCGAACTCCCTTTTGTGTCATGGTTCTAAATCTGAACCAAAGAGTCCAAATCCGGCAAATCGTTTTGAGAAAACAGATTTTTGAAAGAAGTACCAAACATGGACTGCTTTGCCAGATACAGAGTCGCCACCTAAATATTTTTTTAATGGGGAAATTTAGGAAACCCTGACTCAGTGTCGAAGACCACGTATCCGTCATCACCAAAGTTGCCTCGGCTCGAGAGCTTGGGTACGATTGGGGAAGGTCAGCTATGAGTACCCCCTCTCGCCCGATCCGAAGATCGGCCTTTACTAACCGTGATATCTTGTTTTGAAAACATTATGTGCTCTTATTCCGGTTATTAGCCTAGAATTACTATGTTATGCGCACAGCAAACAAGTATAGACTAGATTGCCTAATTTGGAAATAAGCATTGCATATCCGTTTGTCTTGAAAAACACTTTGGAATTTGCTACTCGCAAGTAGGCTAAAACACGGATTTCAACGAGTTTTTCCAACACAGACAATCCAACCTTCACCCACAGGCATTCAAACAGTTTATCACATAAGCAGCTAGCCTCATGGTAAACATGCTGTCATGATAGGATTCACACACATGCGGTATGCTAAAGCATGAAAATACTTACATCGTACTCCGTGCCAAAACAATAAACTAGTTAGCAAACATGCATGGTCCTAGTTCATGTCAAATTGACTAATGCAACACGTACAAGATGCAATAGGGTAGGCTCGGCTAACCTAAACATGACATGTGAAATGCAATCAATTGATGCACGTATTCAATTTGGAATTGAAGTACAATGCAGTTAGCATGATGTACCGAGCCCGTGTGCATGCAAGACAAATGTATGGATGCACGCATGCATAGCATAAGGTATGCTAATTTAAACATGCCCTAATCTACCATCATAAGCGGGTAAATAAAAGGGAAGAAAGAAGTGGGGTTGGAAGACATGCATACACACGCACCCACACTTATTACAGATTCGCCCTCGCCCGGAGGGACCAAAAGAATAATACAAATTAATTAACTACGAGCTAATTAATTATTACAAATTGCCTAAGTAGTTAACAAACTAACTAGGCTAGAAAAATAGTAAACCGCCTCGGGAAGAGTGCCCAATGCAATGCATGCTCGGGTCCTGCTCGGAAGTGCACTGCCATGCATAGACTGCCCTGTTTTCCCTGCTCTGCCCCTCTGAAGACTGCCAAAGTCTCTGAATGCTTCCCTGGACATTGGGAAGATACCACCGGCTGAGTAGGATTGCCACCGGCAGTGGGATGTGGTCATCGGCTGTTGATGAATCCATCGGCCACCAATTGATTGCCGGTCGGCACTCTGTGCAGTCGATCGGCAAGAAGTTCTTGCAGAACCTGTTTGATAGCAGCAGAGGACAGAGCCTTGCATGGCAATGCAATTGATGCCATATATGCACCAATCATGTCCCTTATCATGTTAGTGGCTCAAAGGGACATACTCCTTGGTTCTCGGACCATCAATCGCGCATTTCCATGCGTGATGGCCCAAGGGACCAAGTGTGCACATTTTGATGTCAAATGCAATGCAAAACACAAGAAAAGGCCCACTCCCTATCACTTGATCAAGGAACAAGGCATGCATGCAAGATGCAATGCAACCTAGGCATGCAATCTAAACATGCAACATGAGTATACAAGCAAGCAATGCAAAACATACATCAATCATGCAAGGCATGGACAACGATCATGCAAGACATAGGGCAAGCATGTTAATGTCAAGCATGTGAGATGTGATCCAAATGTACAAATATGCAAGGCATGCAATATCACACAAATGGGACCAAGCATGTAACAATATACAAAGCGAGCATGCAACACAAGCTAAGGGAGGGACTTACACTAATCGGACAGCTCTAAGTTAGGTCCAAAACAGTGGCCAAAGTGCCCAAATGAGGGACTAACACACACGCACACATGCATGCAAATATGGTCCAATTCCTAAGGTTCACCAAAGAAGCATTGAACTACACTTAGTGCAACCACACATGACATGAATTAAATGACTAAAAACAGAATTTTAGCATATTAAACAAGGCCCAAAGATCATTTAGATGGCATATAAATGACCTAAATTCAAAGGCATGCACAAATGCACTTTCAAGGAGCATGAAACACAAACTCTTGAAGCAACAAAAGAGCTATGGAATGCGAGCATACAAGCATACTAAGTGGACTGAAATGACATAGCAAATGGTCCCAACCCACTAAATCAAAGCAAGTAATGCATGCTACATACTCAAACACTTAAAGCTAGCAAGCTAAAATGCAAAGGAGCTACATAAAACATGCCTTGGTCGACCAAAATGGCTAAGGACAGACCTTAGACATGGCAAAATAAACACAAAAGCTTCACAAAGCTAGGCCTAAACATGCTTGAATCAAGGGTTGAAACCTAGATGCATGTTAAGGCTAAAACAAGGCATTACATGGCATGTATGTTAAACTAACATGGTGTACCAAAACCAACATAAAATGTTATATTATGACAATATAAACATGAAAAAACAGCCAGGCATGATCAACAAACCCTCAAACATGGTGCTCCGTCAAGAGGCCAAAAAAGGTCCTTTTCAAGGACATAAGGAGAGGGGGTGGCCCTCTCCTTCTTGGGACTTCAAGGCATCATCCTTACCACTGAAATCCCTCAAGATTTTAGTGGTGGGGAGACCCAAACACCAAAGTCCCGAAGCTCACTCAAAATAGCACAAAATGGAGCCCCTCAAGGCTTAGGAGGGGTCAAACACCTCCAACACAAACACACTCTAACCAACTATTTAGAGGGCCTAAAAACAGAACTTTTTTTATGTTATACACTAAGCACAAAAACAGTTCTAAGATAGGCAAAAATAGTATGCAAGAATGGGGTAAAAGGGGTAAGATTGTTACCTTGAAGAACCTCTTCACAAATGGTGGACCAGCCCCTTCCTTGAGCTCAAACCAGCTCCAAAGCTTCAGAACAAACCTCTGGTCCTTCACAAACTAAGAGAAGGTGTAACACTATGTGTTTGTGTGCAATAGTAAGCCTAAACACACACAAATGCAAGAAAATGAGAGATATAGGTATAGGATAGATACAAAACCCTAAACCTAATCCAGAGCTTCTCTCACAACTTCTCTAATCAAAATCTCTAACCCTAATGCCAAGAGAGGAGCCCTCTTCTTATAGGCAATCAATCTTGTAAAGCTTACCAAGGAAGCTAACAAGAAGGCCATCCCTCCATACACGTGTATGGAGGGGAACAAAATGCAAGACAGCTGTCTTAAAATATCTGCAAAAGCAGATGAACAGCAGTCGGCTGCTCAAAATTGCCATTTTGACAAAATGGACTGCCGACCGGCAACAAAGAATGCCGACCGGTAATATACATTGCCGATGGCAACAAAACACCAGCCGGTGGCCTCTAGACATGGCCGGTGATGTATGGGGATGCCTCACAAGGTATTCCCTGCCCCTCCAAGGCAACAAACAAGTGTTTGGTGCAAAACCAGACACTAAACAGTCGGGTTCAGAGATCCTAAGGCAAGGCGCGTAGCCGAGACCTCCGGGAACTCTAAACGAACACAAACATGGATGATCACCGGGTGTTCAAACGGTGACGTCCAAGTCTTGAGGACGGTCAAAAATGGGGTGTCTACACCACCCGGTAGAAGGAGATAAGGCAGTGGAATACTTGTTCCTAGATAAAGGCATTCTGCAAGTTGAAGAGGAAACTTGGACGATGTACTTTGACGGAGCGTCCAATTAGTACGGTTATGGTATAGATGTGTTGCTGATAGCACCTGACGACTCCCATAAACCTTTAGTCTTCAAACTAGAATACGAAGCATGTATTGCTGGTCTAGAAGCTGCCCTAGAGGTAGGGGCAATAAGGTTGGATGTCATCGGGGACTCGAACTTGGTTGTTTCTTAAGCAAATGGAGACTGGAAAGTCAAAAGAAGAGAAGATGAAGGTTTACCAGCAGACCTTGGATGTTCTAATTTTGATGTTTGAAAAGTTGACATTCACGCATCTACTGAGAGAGAACAATAGATTCACTAATACTTTACCAACTCTATCTTCTATGGTAGACATCCCACTTGAGGTTCGGATGTGTCCAATTATCATCGAACAGAAATACTTGCCGGCTTATGAAACTATTGCTGCGATAGATAAAGTGCAAGACAAAAACCATTGGTATTATGATATTTGGAACTTTCTGGAAAAGGAGACGTATCCACCAGGGGTAAATGCCAAGGACAAACGGGGAATACGGCGTATGGCCATCCAATTTATCATCTGCGGGAGTAAGCTGTATAAGAGAGGTCATCTGGGCATGCACAAACTGTGGGTGGAAGAAGAGGAATTGAAGCACCTTATGGAGGCTATCCATGGCGGAGAATGTGGGGCGCATATGAATGGTGTGATCCTAGCCCGAAAGATCCTCAGACAGGGCTATTACTGGTCAACCATAGAGGAGGATTGTATTAGTTTTGTGCAGCAATGCCACAAGTGTCAAATTCATGCCAATCGCATGAATATTCCGTCGTCAATGCTCTACAACATGACTTTGTCATGGCCTTTCTCAGTCTGGAGAATCGACATTATCGGTGCTGTCTCGCCAAAAGGATCGAATGGGCATGAATATATCTTGGTGGCAATTGATTACTTCACGAAGTGGGTGGAAGCTCAATCCTATGCAGTGTTGAAGGCATCACATGTGGCCAAATTTATCAGAAACAATATCATCTGTTGGTACGAAGTTTTGAACGAGATCATATTAGACAACGGCTTGCACTTCAAGAAAGAGGTTATAGACTTGTTGGAGAAATACAACGTGGCTTTTCATAAGTCATCCACATACAGGCCACAAACTAATGGAGTTGTTGAAGTTGCCAATAAGAATATCAAGAACATCTTACAAAAGATGGTTGAGACCCACAAGGACTGGCCGGATAAACTGTTATTCGCCCTCTGGGGCTACAGAACCTCGATCCAGACATCTGCAGGGGAAACCCCCTATTCTCTCATCTACGGGATGAAGGTTATTTTGCCAATTGAAATTGAAGTGCTATCGCTACGAGTTATGGCCGAGTGGTAGATAGCAGAGGCGGACTGGTCACAGAGCAGATTTGAGGAGTTAATTTTTTTTGATGAGAGAAGGCTAAAGGCATTGTCATGTTCAAGGCTACCAGCGCAGAATTGCCAGGGCTTTTAACAATAAAGTTAAGTCCCGAAATCTCAAGGAAGGGGATGTGGTACTAAAAGAACCGAGCTCCATCCATGACCTTAGGGGCAAGTTCAGACCCAATTGGACTAGTCCTTACTTCATTAAATCTATTTGGTCAGGTGGAGCAGTTATTCTCATGGACTTAGATGGCCTGGAATTTTCACAGCCAATCAATATGGACAAGTTGAAGAAATACTACCCTTGAGAGGCTCACTAGGCCGAAAACCTGGAAGGGCAACCTAGGCAAAAGTTAGAGCATGAAAAATTAGAAATAAGGAAAAATTGAGCTCGCAAGGTTGAAAACCCTAAAGGGAGACTTTGGCAAAGTTAGAATGCAAAAGGAGCGAGTTAATACTCGAGTGAACCTGAACCTGAACCGAACTACATAAGGCATGATTCCTATCTTTGGGATACGTAGGCAACTTTATCTTGAAGTTCAGGTGTAACTATCTCCAACTCAAAACTCTGCCCGTTTTCTAATCAGGTCATATCTGTTCATCATCTATTAGTTTGGCTGTGATCTTCATTTTAGGAAGAAAAGGTGGGTTATAATGTAGAGCAGTAGTGGTATGCAATCAGGGGTGGTTATGATCATTTGATTCGAGGTTGTAAATCTTGAGGGTTTGATTCTGTGCGTGTCAGGTAGTGATCATTTTCAAAAATGGTTTTGGAAAGTTTTAATAAAAGTTTATTTTTTTCAATTTTTTTACCTTTTACAACTTAGACCATTTTGGGACCAAAAGGAAAGTTTTTAATGCTCACAACTTTAATTCCATTGATTTCAACATAAATACATTCTTTAACTCTCCGATACAAACAAAAGTTGCTTTTACATCATAAAACTTGAACAGAATGGTCAAAGCAATAAACTAGGGGCATAGGTGAGTTAGGTGCTCCTGCGTCCTCTGCTCGTGTTTGCGGAAGCTTTTGTAGCCAAAGTGGGCCTGGCTTATGCCTCATCCTCAAGCCAAGCCAAGCAATCGCCAGAAGGGCATAATTGAAACTTGGGGTAGGGGCCATAAGCTTTCTCATCCTCTAGGCAGCAAGGTACCTAGCCAGGTGTGAAGCATGAATTAGGAATGAAGTCGGGTATTCTACCCCCTTCTTTGGACAGGTCTGATCATTCCCGAACTAGCGTCTGAACTAGAATGGAAAGTACAGTGCGTGAGGCTAATCAACTATATGCCGGGCTGCCGGGTCATGCTGTAACTCATCTCAATCAGATTGAGCGAAGGGTAATGCCAACCTATGTCAACTGTAGACCTGCTACACATCCAGTTGCACTACCATCCCCATTGGGAAAGTCCACTAGTCGTTGGCGGAAGAAATAAGCTTGAGCGGAATATTCAGGGCAAGGATCCACCACCTCCAGCTTATCCACGAGCCATACCTAAGAAGGGATGAAAAATAAGAGAGATTAAAGAATAGAGAATGTGC